>JACAXG010000139.1:690590-874897 GCA_018881555.1 Amblyornis subalaris
GACACAGGTGTGTGTGTGACACAGGTGTGTGTGTGACATAGGTGTGCATGTGTGACACAGGTGTGTGTGTACAGGTGTGTGTGACACACGTGTGCGTGTACAGGTGTGTGTGTGACAGGGGTGTGTGTGTATAGGTGTGGGTGACAGGTCTGTGTATATAGGTGTGTGTGACACAGGTGTGTGTGTATAAGTGTGTGTGACACAGGGGTGTGTGTGTGACACAGGTGTGTGTGTATAGGTGTGTGTGACACAGGTGTGCATGTACAGGTGTGTGTGACACAGGGGGGTGTGTGTACAGGTGTGTGTGACAGGGGGGTGTGTGTACAGGTGTGTGTGACAAAGGTGTATGTGTACAGGTATGTGTGACACAGGTTTGTGTGTGTGTGACACAGGTGCGTGTGTGTACAGGTGTGTGTGTTTGTACAGGTGTGTGTGACACTGGGGTGTGTGTGTATAGGTGTGTGTGTGTGACAGGTGTGTGTGTATAGGTGTGTGTGACACGAGGGTGTGTGTGTACAGGTGTGTGTGTACAGGTGTGTGTGACACAGGTGTTTGTATATAGGTGTGTGTGACACAGGTGTGTGTGTATAGGTGTGTGTGACACAGGGRTGTGTGTGACACAGGTGTGTGTGTATATAGGTGTGCGTGTGTGTACATGTGTGTTTGACACGGGGGTGTGTGTATAGGTGTGTGTGTGTATGGGGGGTGTGTGTGTGTATAGGCGTATGTGACACAGGTGTGTGTGTACAGGTGTGTGTGACACAGGGGTGTGTGTGTACAGGTGTGTGTGACACAGGTGTGCATGTACAGGTGTGTGCGACACAGGTGTGTGTGTATAGGTGTGTTTGACAGGTGTGTGTGTGTAGAGGTGTGTGTGACACAGATGTGCATGTACAGGTGTGTGTGACAGAGGGGTGTGTGTATAGGTGCATGTGACACAGGTGTGTGTGTTTATAGGTGTGTGTGATACAGGTGTGTGTGTGTGTGTGTGACCGGCGTGCATGTACAGGTGTGTCTGTACAGGTGTATCTGTACAGGCGTGTGCACAGCTGTGTGGGTACAGGTGTGGCTGTACACGGTGTGCACATGCACAGGTGTGTCTGTACAGGTGCCTGTACGGGACAGGTATGTGCACAGCCGTGCGTGCACATACAGATGTGTCTGTACRCGTGCRCACATRCAGRTGTGCATGTACAGCTGTGTCCGTACAGATGTGTCCAYACAGCTGTGCAGATACAGATGTGCAGGTACAGCTGTGTCCGCGCAGGTGTGTCCGCGCAGGTGTGTGCACTGCACGGGTCTGTCCGCGGGTGTGGGCGTGGCCTCCCCGTTCCGCCCATGGGCGTGSCTCGCTCCCGGGGGCGGGGGCGCCGGAGCCCCGCCCACCGGGGGCGTGCCCGTGTCCGGGCCGTGGGCGTGTCCGTGGGCGTGCCCGTGCCGTGTGGGTGCGCGGGCCGCGGCGCGGCCATGGCGCGGGTGCTGGTGGTGGGCGCGGGGCTCACGGGCGCGGCGGCCGCGGCGCTGCTGCGCGRGGCGGCGCGGGCACACGTGGCCGTGTGGGACAAGGCGCGGGGCGCAGGTGGGTCCGGCGGTGGGGCCTGGCGTGTGGCGTGTGTCATGTGTCGCGTGTCGTGTCGCGTGTCGCGTCGCGTGTCGTGTGTCGCGTCGCGGCGCTCTCTGACCGGCTGTCGCGCAGGGGGCCGCATGAGCACGACCCGCGCCGACCGGGGCAGCGCCGACCTGGGCGCGCAGTTCGTCACCTGCGAGCCGGAGCTGGCGGGGCCGCGGCTCAGGTGAGGCCCGCCCCCCGCTCTCCGCCATCCCGCCCACCCCGCCGGTCCCGCCCAGCCCTGCCGGCGCGGCTGGGGCGGTTCGGTGTCCCGGCGTGGGGCCGGGCAGGGCCCCGCTGGCGAGACTCGCTGCGTGCGCTGGTGCCGTGCTGTAACCCCTGCCAGCGGCCAAACCCCCGCAGCCGCCCGCCCGCTCCCCGGCCAGCGGACTCGGGGGGAGGAGGGGAAGGGTAAAAGCCCGAAAACTCGTGGGCTGAGATAAAGGACCCCGGGGCTGCTCCCCGTGTCTTGGGGAGGGGGACGGAGGTGTAGCGGCGGTGTAAAAATGCGGAATTTGCGTGGAGAGCAGGGAAGAGGCAGGGGCGTTTCAGGCACCTGTGTCCCATCGCTGTGCAGCTGTTCAGAGCTTTCAGGAACTCGCATGTTCCTCTGCCTCCGGGTCAGACCGCTGACAGTCCCACCGCAGGGAGCATTGCTCTCGGGTAAAAGGCCAGCCCCAGGTGGTTGTTTTATAGCTGTATTTGTGCATWACCTGCCTTGAAATGGCAGCTTGTCCTCTAAATTCGGAAGTCAGGTTGGTCTTAACTTTAATTGTGAAGAACGGAGTGGGTTTTCATTGCTCTGTATTTCTTCCCTTCAAGGTTCTATGAGGAACTTGTGTCTCACGGCATSCTGAAGCCGCTGACTGCTCCCGTGGAAGGAATGGTGGTGAGAGAAGGCTCSTGCAATTACGTGGCACCCCAGGGCATCTCCTCCGTTGTCAAGTACTATTTAAAACAGTCAGGTAGTGTTTTTAGGTGCCTCTGTGTGAAATGAAAGAGTTTAGTGGTTGTGTTTTTGCACGGCCTTTGGAATTTAAATCTCTAATGAGGATGTTTAAGTTCCTTGTTTGAGGATGTTTAAGTTCCTTGTTTGTTTATGTATGTCTTGAAGTTGCTTGGATGGATAAATGTATCATTGAGCTCTGAATTTCCAAGTCCTGCAGGTATAAAAATCTCTATACAAAGAGAACATCTGTGGGCTCAGGGGCCAAGCCTGTATTTACACTGAGGACATTGGCTTGGGAAAGTCAGGCCTAGCATGGTTAGGATGAGATAATTTAATGGGAGATGATGGTTAAGAAGAGATTTGAGCTGCAGCTTAAATGAAATAAGTGTCCCTGCCACGGGCAGAGACACCTTCCACTATCCCAGGTTGCTCCAAGCCCCATCCAGCCTGGCCTTGGACACTTCCAGGGATCCAGGGGCAGCCACAGCTTCTCTGGGCAACCTGTGCCGGGGCCTCCTGACCCTCACAGGGAAGGATTCCTTCCCAGTCTCCCATCTAATCCTGCCCTGTGGCAGTGGGAAGCCATTTCCCCTTGTCCTGTCCCTCCATCCCTTGCAAAGAGTCTCTGTCTCTGTGTTTCCTCAGTGGAATTCACTGCTACATGTATTTAACTACTTCTTTTTCCCCTCAGGTGCAGATGTCTCCTATGAGCAGCACGTAACTCACATCTCTCTCCRAGATGGGAGGTGGGAAGTCTCCAGGAAAGTGGGACCCCCAGAACAGTTTGATGTAGTTATTCTCACCATGCCTGTCCCACAGATCCTTCAGCTGCAAGGTGACATTGTAAACAGTAAGTTCAGTCCTCAAAGTCATAGGTACCTAACCTAAAATGCCAACGGAGCACCTTGTACAGCAAAAAAACCTCCCAACAGTCTGAGCCGCTTAATTCCCACCAGGACAGGGTGGAAAACGATAGGAGGTGGATAATTTCAAGGCCATAAGTGTGGTGTGTGACCAGTAATACCTTGATAGCAAAACTGTCTAAATAGATGAGTCAGCTTTTAATCTGATCTTTCATTTTTTGCTGACTCATAGAGCTTGTCTTTGTGCAGCTTGAAAATAGTTACTGAATTGGGCAAATTTTCTTGAGCATTTCTTTAAAGAGAAGTATTTTCATTACAACATCGAACTTTAAGCTTAGTGCCTAAGTAGGTGAACATCCTGTAAGAACAGGACTTCTCTGCTATTGCTGTTTTCTAAGCCCTCTCATTTCCCCTGTCCCTTTACCGTGGACAGTAATGGTGGGCCTGGCCCATCCTGCCCTTCCTGAGGTGGTCTGGTTAATAGTGAAAGAAATAAAAATAGAATAGAAAAATAGAAAATAGAAAACAAGTAGAGGGTGTGGTGTACTCCTGTTTTCTCAGTCTTCCCGAGGTTCTGCTATCTGCATCTCAAGGCCTTCCCCAGTTGGCCCTGATGTCTTTGCAAATTGTTTTGCTTGGGGCAATTAAATCCTTTCGTGTCCAGAAAGCAGGCATGTCCCCTTAAGAAGGTGTAGTTAAGGTGAACAGCTCATTTCACTTGCTCCTGGGAGTGCTGGAGCTGCCAGATGCTTTCCACAACATCCTTTCCTTCATCATCTGTGTAACTGCAGGATTAACTTTTATCTGAGGGAATCCAGCAAGTTTTGTCTTCTTCTCCCCTTCTTCCTGTTCCTCTGCCTGTTCCCTGTGTGATTCCAGCTTCCAGATTTCCAAGCAGCTGTTAATTCTGGATGTCRGGTGGCAGCACTGACTCCCCATACCCYGGRGTTCCTTGGCATTGGAGCCATCAGYRTCTTCACTCCTGTTTCTTTATTCTGAGAACTAGAGGGGAGAATAGGGGAGGAGAACGCAAGGAGGGTGCTTCAGAGCTTGAACAGGCTGCAGTTTCGGATCTGTTTTGACGTACAGAGGGTCAGGCACATCACTGTGTGTCTGAATCCCGACCTTGTTTTGGTTGCGTGTCAGAGAGACGAGTTGTGCTGGCAGAGAATGTGGGATTTTCCTGGATCCACCCCGTTTGGGATTTAAGATGCAATTTCATGACAGCTGCTGAAAGGAATAGTCATTCTCTCCCTCCACACTGACACCGTTCAGTCATTTGTCCACTCTGCTCTCCCAAATCCAGGGGCAGCATCCGGCGATTCTGACAGGAGCCATATTCGTGTGTTCCCGGTAGCGATTCCAGCCGCCCCTGGAAGGGGAGGTTCCTGCTGCTTGTTGGAACCTTCCCCCTGGCTGTCAGAGCGGGTGAGAGGGCTCCTGTTGCCACCKTGGGATGGAACAGGAGATGTGCAGAGCTGGAGGAAGGGGAGGGCTCCCTCCTGGCGTGGCCAGCGAGGATCACGTGCGGCCACTGCCACTGCGGGCGAGCGGGTTAAAGGGAAGGGGGCAGGATTTGGGAATGCAGCTACCCTCACTGCTGGCCTGGAAGGCCCTTGTTATTTAGAAGATGGGCTCTGGAGCTAAAAGCCAGACGTGCCTGGGCAGTATTCATTTCAGTTGCTGTTGTGGTGTGGGGTGACCAGTGTTAAAAGGAGCGAGTTTGGGCTGCTCCTCCACAGCTCTGCTTTTCAGCCTTCACTGCTTCAGTGTAACACCCCTGCTCTGGCAGCTTCTTCAGGAGTGGCGTTCGTTGAAACATCTCCCATATCCCCCTGGTCTTCCTTCACTTTTCCCATCTGAGGCTGCTCTCCAGGATGCTCTTCCACATCGGTTTTGCTGGAGGTTGAACTGCTGGCTGTGGACCCCTGCCAGGGCCCTCTTGAGCCACTTAGGTGGAATTGGATCTCGCAGTTCCAAGCCAAATGAAGTTTTAAATGAGTTTTGGTGAGGCCTTGTCAGCAGTAATGTGTAGGTAAAGGCTGTAAAGGAACAGCTGGGTGGCGTGGGAGATGCTTTGATCCTTTAGTGAGGATCGGAATTAGCCTTTGACTTTAGTATGTAAAAGAGCCCGAATTTGAGGGTTCAAATGGCTTGCCAGAGGTGGGAGTCCACCCCGCCAGGAATTCGCCATTTTCCTGTTTGAGGGAGGGGGTCTTGTCCTCCCATGTTTTTTGGAAATAATTTTGCCTTATTTACACGATATTCAGAAAATTAATATTTTGAAATAACCTCTCAAATCTCATGTTCAGTGGCAGAGTTGCTGTTTTAATACTTAAACTCTGCAGACTAAACCAGGCTGGCTACTTTTTGTGTCCTTTAACCTCTTAGATGAGCCTGAACAGGATGACATTGTGAAGCTGCATTTAGGAGAAGACAGAATTAAGTGGCCTTTGGCACCCCAAAATCACGATTTTAAATGGACTGTGTGAGAAGTGACTGTTCCATAATTAACGTTCCAGATTTACTTCTCTTGTGAGTGGAAAGCCAAATCTTAGATTAATGGTGAAGTTAGTGTGTATACACACCCTAATTTTTTTTAAAAAATATAAAATAATATAATAAATAATGCATATAAAATATATAATATTATAAAATAAATAATAATATTCACCTCAATTTTCAACATTAATTCAACCTTTCTACACTTATCATGCCCAAATAGATGCAGCAGTTGCATATTTAGCAATAGCAGAGACTGAAGTACTTCCAGGATGACTTTCAGTAGCTGCTGGATAAAGGGTTAACTCCTTGCAACATGTTTGGAACAACAATAGGTGGCAGCAATCAAATGATGTTTAGGACATTCAGCTTGAATAACTAAATTAAATTTACTGCACTGATTTGTATTTGGGCTCTGCTTATTTTGGTAGTAAATATTGGGGTTGTGCAGAAGATAAAAGGAAGATAAATAAACRTTTGTGAGGTTTGTAATGTCAATTCAAGGAAAGGAGTAAATTTACTTAAAAGTAGGATCTTTACGAAYGAAAGGACAAGATTGCGAATGTTCATCATATTTCAAGGGTGTTACTGTTACAATGGCTGCTGATGTTAGAAAAAATGCCAGATTTACATCCCGGATTCCATATGATCACTAAGGAATGTAGTTCTTTCTGTGCATTTTTAAATCAGGTGGACAGGCCTTTTTATCAGTTCTGGTTTTGGTTTAAGGCATTTGACAACATGACAATTAAAGGTTGCAACAATTTGCAGGTTTTTTATCTGTGTTCAGAATGTTTTCATTACATTGCTTTCCTTGGATTTTCAAATTACAGTTCTGCGTGTTTAATCTGCTAATGAAACAGAATGGCTTGGCTTTTGTTTCAAGCCTGACCTATTTTTTTTTCCATCTGTGTGAATGTCCTACATGTTTTAAATATTACAAGCTGATGAGAAGATAGAAGTGAAATAGGACTGTATTTGTGTGGGGAGGCTTTATGATGTGAGTTAGGAAAGCACAACTCTGATAATTTTTCACGAGTCACAAGTCCATGCTGAGTGAATGTGTTTATTTTTGGATAGCACGACGATAAATTCGGAATTTTGTGGTTCCAGTTCCAAGCAATCTGAGCAGGGCTTATCCAGCTTGGAGCTCTCATTACCTAACAGATCTGAAATGTCCAGTGTAAACATGTACACTGATTTGTTAGTCGCTTATCAGGCCTTGGGAGCTGAGGCCACGGCGTGCAAATATTTGGGCTTTCTGAAAACACAAGGAGTTATTGGTTGTGGTCCTTTTAAAACCTGTCACTCATCTGGCTTGGAAGCACCCCAGTGCCGCGTGAGGTGGTTGCAGTGGGAGGATCTGCGATGGATTGGGGTGATCCGCTGGGATGGGAGCGGCCGAGGAGGTGGCTGGGTTGGCAGTGCTGCAGCAGGAACAGAGGGCATCCCACTCTGAGACCCTCTGGCGCTGCCAGGTTCTGCTTGCGGGATTTGGCCCCCCCGAGCTGGGGTGGCAGTTGGGGTGAGCTGTTCCCTCTTTGGGTTCAGGGAATGGCAGCTTGTCCCTGTCTCCCTCTCCTGCTGGCAGCTCCACCTTTGACCTTCCACTGCAGCATTTGGTACCTTCCTGTGGGCTGATCTGACTCACCAATCCAGCAGGGAGATAGACAGATACATCTGTCATGGAATCCCAGAATGGTTTGGGTTGGGCGGGACCTTGAAGTTCATCCAATTCCAAACCCCTGCCATGGGCTGGGACACCTTCCACTATCACAGGCTGCTCCATGCCCCGTCCAACCTGGCCTTGGACACTTCCAGGGATTCAGGGGCAGCCACAGTTTCTCTGGGCAACCTGTGTCAGGGCCTCCCCATCCTCACAGGGAAGGATTTCTTCCTAATATCCCATCTAAACCTACTCTCTTTCAGTTTGTAGTCATTCCCCCTTGTCCTGTCCCTCCATCCCTTGTAAATAGTCTCTCTCCATCTTTTTTGTTGGCTCCTTCAGGCACTGGAAGACCACAATTAGGTCACTCCAAAGCTTCTCTTCTCCAGGCTGAACAATCCCAATTCCCCCAGCCTTTCCTCAGAGCAGAGCTGCTCCATCCCTCTGATCATCTCTGTGGCCCTCCTTTGGGACGTTGTTTTTTTCTTGGTCGAGGATTTGGATTTGCTCGTGGAATGGTCTGACAAGGCAGGAAGGAGAGGGTGGGACTGCACATCTGGGCAGCAGGGGAGTGTCTAAGGAGGAGCTGCTGCCACCAAAAGCTCTGTYAGCCTTCAGAGCAGGCAGAGCTCCTCGGTGTTCCCTGCCTGCTGCAGCTGGGGTACAGCCTCTCTGAGGGAGTACTTCTAAAAATAAAGGCTGCTGGAGCTGGAATTGCGCATCAGGAGAGAAGAAACCAAACTAGGCCGTGTGTCTTCTGAAGTGTGTGTTTGACTTAGTCTGCTTTTAGGTGTTTTTTCTGTATCTAGAGTGCTTATGATGGGTTTATTCTGCAGTTATTGAGCACATTGAAAGCCTGTCAAACACACTGATCCCAGTGAGCCTCTCCATCTGGGAAGTGTGGGGATGAAACCCCATGTGTGGGAGCACGAGGGGTCTGAAAAGGAGAGTGAAATAGAATCTATATTGGATAAAGGCTGCTTTGCATTTTGGTGCTGTCTGCTGAGGCTGCCTGCCTTTGGAGAGATGAAACTCTGATTGGACAGATCTCAGGGTAAAACAGAAGGAAAAAAGCAAGCTGCAACGCTGGAAGTGCAAAATGTGCTGCCTGTTGTCTTCAGGCGTGGTTCCCGCTGCAGGGGAGCCCATCCATTGGCCAGAGCAGGGTGACAGCTCCTAAAAAGAAGCCCTGCAGAGGGGTGAGTCCCACTGTGCCACAGCCTCCCTGTTTAGTGCCTGGAAACGTGGCAGGATCATTCCTTCCAGCAGTCCCTGCTCCTTGTCCTGCCCTCCCTCTGGCTGGATGGGCAGGACTGTCTGTGGGACCACAGACACGGCCCCCCCACCCCACTCCCCCCCCCAAAAGGACGGGGGGGTTATTTTTAGCAGCTCCATGGTGTGATCCTCGGTTCAGCACGTGGYCCACAGATTCTGGCACATTCTGCTCTTCCAGCAGGGGTAGGGGAGCAGCACGGGGGCCAAGCCCTGTGAATGCTCGTGATTCTGGGGTTTGAATTCTGAGCTCGGGTTTCCTGTGCGGTCCCAGGAGAGGTTTGGAGCACCTGCATGTCAAACTGGCAGCAGATCGTGCTGATTGAGCTGGACTGGTTCACAAGAAGTTCTTTCTGACGTGTAAGGCAAGTGCTGGTTTTGTGTGCTGACACTTCTAAGTCTGCCTCATGTGGCTGTTTGTAATTCCTTGAGCCTGGACGTGCTTCTCTCGCTGCCATGCAGCCTGTGCTGGTTTGGCAGAGTGCTTCAGCACCGGGGCACTTGGTCACAGACCTTTGTTTAATGCTTCTCTAGCCCCATTGTGACATTCCAGGACCCAAAATAGAGAATGGGCCCACAGACATATTGGATCAGCTGAACATGAGCCCATGTGCACACACTGGGGTTTTTTTTCTAGATAATAAAGGTGATGGTATTTGAACACAGGACATACTTGGAACAGAACAAATAAATGCTCTGGAGTTTGTTTATCCCTACAATAAACACAGATACCTCTCAGTTTTTCCCAGTCTTTGGTTCTCCCCAGGGATTGTATTTAGATGGAGAAATCTTTCCAAAGCTGCTCTTTGCCATGAGCCTAAAAGGGGGGGGGAAGTTCCTTGCCAAAAATTGAGACCAAACTGAGCAATTCTGAAACTGCTTTATTTGTGTCTTGTGGGCCATGTGTTTAATGAGCTGGTGGTTTCTGTGTTGGAGGAAGCTTGGATGTGCTGCTAAGATCTTATTCTTCAGGAAGTCCAGTTAAGGCCTTTTTTACCAGCCTTGAATTTTCAGATCCTGAATCTAAAATGGTTTTGATGGTTGATTTTGGGAAACAGTTACGTGTCACCTCTCCCTTTGAGTAAAATCGTTTTTTTGTTTCAAGTTTTTCACTTGGGGTTTTTTTTTGAAAAGTGTGTTGGGAAAAGCTCTCCCTCCTTTCCTGTTACCAGACCTTCTGAGCACACTTCAGAGAGAAATGTGCCAAGGTGACCACAGGCTGATTAGGACTTCATAGCCTTCCTTTTGATGTGAAATCTGCCACTCCAACTATGGCTTTTACAGAGYTGAAAACCTTTGAAAAGTCGGGTGCAGGTTTGCAAGCAGTCTTTACATTTAATTGCTTGCTTTGGGATTTATTTATTTTTTAGTTAGTGCTGCAGTCAAATAGGCAGATAAAAGTCTTGCCTGGACAATGTTTTTTAAATGTGTTCTCATAGTTTGGGCAGTGCCTCTAGACTGGATGGGTTTTTGTGGATTTCTAGAGGGGTTTTTAGTAGTTGCTGGCCACTCAAATCAGTGTAACTGAGACCATTCTTTACAAAGATTGTCTTTGCCTCCCACGGATACGCCTGCAAACTTTTCAGTTATTTCTGCAGGCCACATCTGGATTAGAGCAGGGAGAAAAAAATATTAATTTTAAACCTAATGAGGTTTTGGCKCCATGGAGTCAAACCTAAATTTTGCATTGAGCCTGCTGTCAGCTTTCCACACTTGGCATCATAATTTCCAAGTGCTATGCTCTTGTATAAAAGAAGCCTCAGGAGTAACTTACTCTCAGACATCTTGTGTAGAAACCAAGTTCTGTTCCTTTTCCTGAGCYGTCAGGTGAGATATTATAGATGGTTTGGGATTTACTTGTGCTGCTTTAGAAACCTGAGTTTATTATTGGTTGCCTTGCTCTTCCTTGGGGTTTGAATTCCCTGCTCTATCCACCTTTCCAGAGAGACTCAAAGCACTGTAACTATATTTTAAATAAGAAAAAGCCCTGATAAACTCTGCTCAGTGACTGGTGTAATTTAGGAAATGGGGTAGGCTAGGTGACAAATGAAGGTGTGATTGGTGCCTTTATTGACTTAGCTGATGGAGCACCTCATGTTATATAGCAATGGACTCAGCTGCTACGAATTATTTCAAGTGTAAAGAACCTGTTGCCTTATTTAAAGGGATTAAAGCTATCTTTTCACTTGATTTATTCAGAAGAACARGGGACATGCAAATAAGGCTTTCCACAGTCAGTCCTGGTGCACCAGTAGCCTCCAATTCTATTCCCAAAGTCATGCTTTGAAAATTACAGCTCTATCAAAACGTGGCTGAGTGGTGCAACTCTGCAAAGACAGAGAGGATAAGTGCATACCCCTCCATAAAGAAGGACTTATTGCTCTCTTCCCATTGGATTTATACTTTCGGCAGAGCAGGGGGGTAGATGCCTATGGAAATTTAGGGAAGTAAATTTTATTCAGTGAACTGTGTGCAGGCAGCAAGTGGTTTAAGTGTCTCACAGGCTGCCAAGTGACTGCAGAACAAGAAGGTGGTGTTTGAATTTGTAACGCATGAAGGAAATAGATTTGCTGGCTGTTTGCATGTCCTTTTCTCGCTGGCACAGTAGGAAGTGTGTTTAGGAACACTGATGAGGAATCCTTTAATTTATTCTGAATTAAGCCATGATGGTTGTGAAAGTAAGCTCAAAAACAGCATTCACTTTTCTAGTGTATATTATGCTCAAAACCAACTTAAAAGCAGGAAAAAGTATTAGCTTTGAAATGATCACTTGTTTTCAAATGGCTGAACTACAGCTAGAATTTATGTCCAGCTCCATTGTAAAGATGGGTCATTTTCCCTAAGACAGAATTTAGCAAGAGCTTCATTGGGGTTTATGTGCAGAGGACCATACGATGGTTTGGGTRGGAAGGGACCTTAAAGCTCACCTTGTTCTACCCTCTGCCATGGGCAGGGACACCTTCCGCTGGTTCCTCCAAGCCCCTTCCAGCCTGGCCACTGTAAGAATTAAATCCTGACATTTCTTCTGTCTWGTTAGCACTTTACAAGATGCTGGCCCTTTGCAGACATTTCGTAAGGCACCACATAATAAAYAACACCTTTAGATGTCAGTGTAAGTCTGCTTGCCTCATGCTGCAGGATCCTGGCCCCGTTAGCGTCTGCCCACTTGGGAAGAGATGAACTAATAAATTACWTTTCTGTGGTGCTGTCAGAATGCTTCCAGGAAGGGATTCTGGTCTCAGTTTGTGTAGTGCTTAAAACACTGGGGGAGGTCACCAGTATGGCAAGCAAGAGGCAGTTTTTCAGCTGAGCTCCAAGTGTTTGCCCCTTGGTTCAGAATTCTGTGTGATGTTTCCTGCCCTCCCCTCTCTGCTGGTGACAGTCACGACGCTGTGTTTGCTGCTGCAGGCACTGAAACACCATCAGGTATTTGGAAAATAAATGGAACACATCAGTTCTCTTTTTTTTAAACCCTTAGGAGGTGGTAAAATGCCTCAGTAATCCCCTGGGGAAGAGGTCTGACAGTTCCTTGTGAGCAGTTTGAGGGTTTTTAGGGGAAATGCTTGGGTTTCGTGTCTTGTAGGTGCTCAAAACCATGTGGTAGTTTTGGAACCMATCTCAGTGGGATTTTCAGGTGGTCTGCTGGCCTGAACTGGGGTTTACATCAATACTGGTTTTAAGGGGTTTGGCTTTGTGTTTTTTACGCCTGCATAAATCTTCTGGCAGTGAAACTGTGCTGGTGCTCTATCTGTGTTTGTAGGCAATGAGAGACATTCTTATTTGGCTGATTTTAAATTAGTGTTTGTTCTTTCCTGTCATGCTGCCTTTAGCCATAACTCTTATCTCCCACTCTTTTTTTAATTTTGTGTCATCCCTTGTAGCTTACTGTAAAGTCAAATGCCAAGGTACTGGGTATTAATAACAGTTGGTGGGGTTTTAAGTTTCTATTTTAAGTGAGTACCTGTGGTTTGTTTTTTAATGGGATTTGCAAGTCTGGGCAGCATTTTATGASATCAGTATTTTTGCTTTGTTGGTTTTTTTGCTTTTTGTTTTGTTTTTGTCACATTTAGCTGTTAAAGTCAATAGTCACCAACAATAAAGGCGTAAACAGTTTTCCAAGGAACAGTTCCTTGTAGCAGGAGGAGGGGAGGGTTTGGCTTTGGAATACAGCATTTGGTATGATGTACTAATAACAAGGATTTTTTATTCCATCTGGTATCTTTTTTCAGCCTCTGGTAGGTTGCAGCTGATCTGTCAAAAACTTTCAAGGAATCATATTTTTTTTTTTCTCCCCACTGTGTCCCATTTTGAACATTAGGATTTGCTAGGAGTGGTTTACCTTCTTGCAAATTAAAAAAGAGACCGGAGAACCAGGTTTTTGAGTTGTACACTTGATTGTGTGTGTAATTTATGAAAGTTRGCAAAACCATGGCAGAGAAGGGGCCATTTGCCATCAGGTTCTGCCTGTTGAATTTATCTGTGCTTCCAGAACACGTGCTCTGCACACTTGGCTGCATGGCTCAATCCTCTGGGGAGCAGGAGAGGCAGCATGCAAAACGAAGGAATGTGTGATAAAACAAAAGAAATAAACCAGACAAGACACCCAGGACGTGTGATCCTGTTGAAGCCACATGAAACTGATTGTGGGTGAAGCATTACAACTGTACACAGCTTTCATTTTATTTAGTATTATTTTAGCCATTTCCCACTCTTCTCTRTTAGTGGTTATGTTTTAGGTAGATCTGAATACCAGGCAAGGAAGCTGCTTAAAAAACCAAGCAACAATCCCTTTTATCAGTGGAAACTGAGTCAYTGAACAAGGAGTGCTGTCAGAACGCTGTGGTGTGAGTGGGATTTGGAGGGAAGTTTACCTTCTCTTGATCAGTGTCCCAGCCTGTGGCCCTGGGAGTCAGTGCTGACCACGCAGGTAAACCCTGAGCACGGTTTGATGAGGACTCCTCTGAATAACCTGACCCTTCAGACTTGGCTGATTTGCTGTCTTAATATTCATTTTTCCACCATTGCACAACTGCAGCATTTGATTGTTGCTTTTGGTTTTGCCCCTTCTCTTGCGTAACAGGTGAGATACCAAAGAACAGGAGAAAAAAGGTAACCCACAGTGGCTTTCTGTGTCTGCATTATTCCTAACACCGGCCAAGGCGAGAAAACTGCTCGTGGGAGACATCATTGCATAACCCAGGACTGGAAATTAAATATTACACTGAGAAAAAAGTTGTGGCACTTCCCCATTGGTGTGTTTGAGATCACCAGAAGAAGTCCTGATACGAGGGAGAAATGAGGTGGTTTATCTTTGCTCACCATGTTCCTGTGTCAGCCTCCCTCTGTCACCAAGGCACGCATTTGAACAGAAAATAAGGAAGGAAAAAGAAGAACCTGGGTTCAGTTATTGCCATGGCATGTCCCAGGCATATTTTGCAAAATGTCACAAAGAATTAACAGAATGGCTTATTAGGTTTGATAGCTGAGTGCTACACAGGGCAGCATTAAAGTTTTAACTGGGAGGACAAACCACAGAACTTTCTAACCACCTCTAGATTAAATCCATTATTAGTTATTTTTGCTAGCAAAATTTGATTGATTGGCTTTTTTTGTTTTCTCCCCATCAGCAGGAGGGATGTGCTCTGAAGATCACTGGCACTAAAASATCACTGGTACCAGTTGGCACCAATTCCCAGCTGTTTCTCGGGAGAAAACAAGAGAGGAAACCAAATCTTAAGAATTCTTCTTAAAATGAAGTGTCTTACACATTCATGCTGCAGAATGAGTAAACAAATTATTGTTTTTTATCAGTTTCTCACCAGACCTCTCTGTAAGGCCCTCACTCCTGCACTGAGGCCAACCCGAGCAGGCAGCAGGAGGGGAGAGATGAAGCTTTGCTCCTCAGAGCATATGGTTTTATTTAGAGTGTGTTTCACAACTGTGACGTACAGAGACAGGGTTTACTGGTGCTCCACACTCCCACTCACCCACTCTGCAAGCAAAACTGCGCTCAGGATTTTAATARAAACAGAAAAAGTGCACGGAAGGAGGTGGAGCTTTACTCTGTCAAACTGAGGATAAMCAAGACTTCACTAAAACAAAGAAAATTAACTTTTGTATGGTAGAAAAACCATGCACTTCTTGAGTGTGCTGCTTTGCATGAGAGCAGGTGATTTCTGGGTGTAGAATAATGCTGTATTTTCATCAGAAAATTCACTGATGATGATGTGGGAATACTTGGAGAGGAAGAGTGACAGAAACTAGTCCAAACACACATATTGCAGTGTGTGCATGGATGGAAAAAATCTGTCCTTGAATGAAGAGATTGCWTGTTTTTTCTACCACACGATGTTTAACTTCAAAATGCTGATAAACTCCAGCCTCTTGGTCTGATCACATCCRAGTGCTGCATCTCTTGGTACTGCTATAACAAGCTTTTTTAACTTGATGGTTTAAAAACCATTTGTTCATGTTCCCCTTTCAGCCTTCTTTAACATTTACACATGTGACAGATCTGATATGAAAAGGGAAGTACAAGTATTTCAAATATAGATGTTGGTCTTAGACCTGGTGACTGTTCCACACTGTTGGATTGTGGTGGTAGCGTAGAGCCTTTGTTCTTTCTATTTCAGTTTATAAATACAGGTATTTATAAAYACAGGTATTTTCAGATTCTTTAAATGCAAGTGCAAAAGCGAGTTCTTTCATCTCACTCATCTTTTTTTCCTACAAATTTCTGTTTTTCCATTGACTGCTTCTCCACACTTGCAGGAAAACTGGAGTCTTACCCTGGTCTCTTCAGCTCCCGTGGGACAGGGTCATGATTTTCAGTCTCTCTAAAGCCAGGGAAATTCCCCATGGAAACAAATGGAACTACAGTCACATTCCAGACAGTGGATTTTTGCCACTTCCTGTGCAATATGGACTCTATTTCTCCATGAAGACAAAAGCCTTTGTTCTGCTGAGTCACACTCCAGAGCAGTAGACAGCTACAGAAAGGTTGATACGCTCTGTTTCTACTTCCAGTTTTGACTTTGGAGTTCTCCCCTGTACTCGCCTCTCTCTCCTTTTTTTTTTAAATTTTTTTTTTTTCTTTGTTGGATTGGGGTTTTTTGGTTGGTTTTGGGTTTTTTAGGCCGGGGCTGCAGTGTGCCTTAGCACGCACATATTTTCTGTAGTTCTGTGGTTGCAGGGGTCACTCTGGCTGTCACATGCCTGCAGGTTCTGTCTCCTTCACCTCCAGCTGCCTTGGGAAAGAGGGAAGTGGAAGACAATGCTCAGCCTTCACGAGGCCGCGGCGCAGCATCCCCCAAGGTGATGAGTAATAATGAATTGTTATTTTTGAGGTGCCTCATCCCCTTGTTTGATTGCCTTGAAAGGCAGCTGACAGCTTGTTGGGACAGATTGGAGGGGTGCAGGTTGGCAGCCACCATGGTGGTGTGGTAAGAACAGGCCATGATCCATGAAAATGGCTTTAGGACAAGGATAGTATAATATGCCCAGAGCCAGCATGAGGAAATACCACTTGAATCTGTGGTAATATCGCTAAAAATTGATTGGGATGTTGCCTAGCATTAAAGCCAGTGGCAATGACAGCAGATGAGGAGAGTGTGTGAGTGTGGGAAAGGGCTGGGAGYGAGAGGAGGGGAAAAGGACGGGCCCTGCGGGTGTCACCTCCGTCTGCTCCAAGGTGCAGAGCCTGGACTTTGGGCTGGGAGAGCAGAGTGCTGACTGGGGCTGGCAGCAGGGCCACAGGCTCTGTGTGACATTTGTGTGGTGCTGTGGTCAGTGCTATCCTTCCCCCTTCCCCCTGCCCTGCAGGCTGAGTCCCTGGAAACGGAGGGGAGGGGAGGGGGGAGGGAAACCCATCCTGAAATAAACCCCCAGATCAAGGGTTGTGCTCAGAGGCTTTACCCAATGTCTGAATAAAGTGGAGCAGATTGCAAATTATTCCCAGAGGAGATTTTAATGGGGTCTTGGGGGCTTTATCAATTCCCTTTTGAAACTTCTGGCACTTCACCTTCTTTTGTTAAAATGGCTGCTTGCAGCTTTATAACATTAAATGTTTAGCTCTAGGAAAATCCATGCCTGGAGAGTTTTTTCCCCCCATTAACATTATTAGTGGGGTTTAATTAGAATTATTGCTCATGATACTGATGGGCTAAGCTGATTGCAGCTCTTTGAATCAAAAGACAGGGGCTGTTCTGGGGTGCAGTAAAGAAGCAAGACCATGTTCCTGTTGGAAGGTATTTTGAGCCTCTTCCTTATCTCTTTGTCACTTATAGCACATCCTTCACCAAAGGAATGCACTGCAAGGTTTGGCACATCTTCAGCTGCAATTTAGGTATTTGTTTTACTCAAAAATTAATTTTAAATGGAGTGCCTTCAATTGTTCAGGGAATGTTTGAGATGAAATTGGTAGGAGACAACACTGACTGAGTAACTRTGAATTCCTGGGTTTGGGTGATTATCTTGCGAGAACTTTGGTAAATGAAAAAAAAATCAGCAATAAACTTCAGGAACTATCCATGCAAAAAAAAAAAAGAGAAGTCCGAACAGAAAGAAAAAGAGGAAATAAAATATGGAATCCCTGAATTTGGGAATAGAAGGAAGAAGTGAGAAGCAGTCAACATAAAAAATGCTGGTTATTAAAATTGATGGAAAATTTGAGCATCTGAAAAAACCCAGAAAGATTTGCCAGTACATGCTGGATATGTACATGGATATGCAGTAATGCCTTCTCAGTACCCTGATGAAGCGGGGGTAAGAGAATCCTGGAAAAGTGTGTAAAACCCCTAAATTTACTTTTAAAACAGTGCTGTCACAATTTGGTCACCAGCAAAGAGAGGGGATCCTGGATCCAGCAGTTTGTTCAGCTCATCCTGCTCAAAGCTAATAGGATTTCCATGGACTCTTCTATCATGACTGAATCTTGCCTCAGTTCTGTTCTTCAACCATAATGAGGTTTGAAGGATGAAATTGCCTCTKTATCCTGGAAAGCCAAAAAGATGAAGGAAATGAGTTTTGCAGAGCTGCTGAGCATAGTAAGGGGATAAATAAATCCAACTGAAGGTGGGGATGAAAAAAAATGTTGATTTTTTTTTCTTTTTCCTAGAAAACAAGTAGCTAAATTACAGCCCAGAGGCTGTGTCCTCCAAACCTCCAAAACCTGGACGTCACCTGTGTCACATCCTGCCTGTGGATGTGTTTCAGTCAGTTGGAAAGAAAAAGTAGTGGATGCCTGTGTATGAAAAAGTTTTCAGCAGAGAGGAAGATGATGCATGTATTAGCCTTGCAGAAGAGAAGGATAATTACTGTCAACCATCTTTTTTTTTCCTTTTYYCCCCCCCCAAACTGTTACTTGATTAACATAATCAATTTACAGTGGGAGCAATTGCTCTCAATTAGTCCTGAGTTTGGCAATTACAGCTTCTATTTCAGAGCTGATAAAGGCAGGGGAGGTTAGTGASCCTCGAAGTGTGGCTGTATTCTCCGTGCAGGATCTGCTGAACTAACAGAGGGGATGACTTCTCTCAGCAGCATTGCCAAGCTTGTGCCCATAAATGATCAAAGGCACAGCCACACAGTTATTTAAGATACCTTCATGTCTGAGAAGATTTAGCACTTTTATTTCTTGGCACAGTTCTAAATCTTCCCTAAAAAGACACWTCAGAGTAAATAAAAAAAAGCTAATTTAGTAGCCCTGACAAAACTGGTACAAAAGATGACACAGCTGTGAACTGATCTGAAAAATCCCTTTAAAAACAGAATGTTCACACTGTAATTTGGAATATTTACTAGGATGAGCAAGTCCCTTTGGCATTTCTCTGTGTGAAAACTCCTAATTGTGTCAGGTTTTTTTTTKTTTTGKTTTTTCACATTGGTAGGGCGAGAACTCCCTATCCACTTCATAATCTCAGCCTCTGCCCTCGATCCCTCTGAGATTCCTGGTGCAGGGAGCAGTTTGTCACTGGGTGGTTGTGGTTGTTGCAGCACCCTCCTTTCCAAGGTTGTTTTGATGCCGCTGGTGCTGAGGAGCCATGGCTTGATGTTGGCAAAATCACAGAGCCACGGGATGGTTTGGATTGGGAAGGATCTTAAAGCCCATCCAGAAGTGGGATTCTTTGTCTTGGCTGATATTTGTCTTCCTAGCACAAGATTGGGAGAAGCTTGCAGAGTTTAATCAGAATTTTAAGCCCTCTCATTGCCTGGCTTAGCACTCCCTACAGAGGAAATGTTTATTGTTGTTCCATAAACATCTCTTTTTCCAGCATGAACCTGGAATTTGAGACCTTTCACTCTAATGGGCCCAAAGTTAAATTCCCAAAACCTGAGGGACTAAGATTTTTTGCTATTACAATAGCTACTGTTCAATGGAATGCCTGTGCCAAGATACTGCCAGGAGCACTTATCTGTCCTCAACAGCAAACAAMAACTGGAGGCGGAAGAGTGAAATAAAAAAAATATATATATTGTTCAGTCAAGATAGATTAATAGTGGTGCACACAAGCCACACTTCCTTGTGGGTTATATCAGTTCTTTGTATTTTTGTACGATCTAAAAATGTCTTTCCTTGCCTCTTTTTTTTTTTCTTTTTTTTTTTTTTTTCCGTTTGGGGAAATTGGAGTTGAGCGTTCCCTTTCTGTGGGAACAGTTGGTACCAAAAATGCTTCATTTTGGTATGTAAAAATGTTCATTTCAGGGCGGTGCAAATACTGCTTTCTGTGCCTTGAATGAGTTCTAGCACTTTGTGAGAATTTTTTTCAAAGGTGGTGGTATTTTAGGCTGGGGAGAACAGCAATCTCTGAGGAAGCACTAAATCAAATGCCTCGCTGAGGTCTGGAGTGCCTGAAAAACTTCAGCTGAGTTTTGCACGGTGGCTGCTTTTACCAAGTAGCTTTAGCAAATGAGAGGTTTTGTTCTTCCCTTTTTATGTACTGGAGGGATGATGTGCCTGTGGCTCATCCTGGAGTACCCTGAGATGCTGCAAAAAGCCACCCAGTCATTGTAAGCCCGTGTTTTTATTAATGCCCAAATCAGAAAGGCAGTAAGAGAAGGGATGTGGACTTCTGGAAACAGGAGCCCCTGAGATGTTAAAAATGAGGGAGAATAAATTCAGCTTTGTGTAAATTCATGCAGAAGGCTGCWAAGCACAGACACAGGATGAGGTCCTTGCTGAAGGAGTTAATTTGGACGTGCTTGGAAGATGCATCTCTAGACGGGCACTGATTCCACACACAATTCTGCATTTTCTCRGTTGCCCTCTGGCAGTGTAGGAAGCAAACCAGTGCTGCCTGGGTGTGGTTATGTGTAATCTGACCAGCCTGAAATTTTAGCATGCTTTTACAAATGTAGGCTAATTAATTRTTCATCATCACAATTGTGGTGCCCCAAATTGATTGTGCCCCAAAACCTCCCAGTGCAGTTTATGGTGTGTATCTTCTCTTTACAGATAATGCTTTGTGAGATGTGCATTCATTGCAGGGCACCTAAAACCTCTTCTCCTAAAACCTAATTAATGAGCTATAAATCTTCCACTCTGAGCAAAAGACAAAACTGCCAGGTAGGATTTTTTTTGTGGAGCCAGTCCTTAAATTGAGTTTGAATATTTTACTAGAATGCCTGTAGTGGAATGGAAACCTTCTGCTGCGTTGTCATCAATAACGTTCTTCTTTTTTTAAAATTAGGAATCCTGGTAATTCAGACTCTTCTAATTAGGCCTCATATCTCTGGTTCTATTTTTGGGAGGCATTTGGCTAGCTGAAAGTAAGCGTGCATAATTATCATGCCAGCTCACCCTTGGCACTGGGTTTGATGTCAGCAGTTTCACTCACTGAGGCTGCAAATCGTGAGTCATCGATTGTTTTAGGATTAGAAAYCTTGTGCAAGGTTTGGAGATGTTCGCTCCGTGATTTGTGACTTCCTCCAGGTGTTTTTGGAAGGATGGAGAGACTGTTGTGCGTTCCTTTGCACAACCATCACGGGGGATTAAGCATTCTGGAAGCCGTGCAAAAACCAGTTTCTGGTTCTTTTTTTTTTTTTCTTCCCTGGCTTATTCAGGGCTCTTACTGCCCAAGAACCCCAAAATCTCATCTCATCTGCAAAATTTTCTCTTATTTTCATTTGCTTTTGTGTTATTTTTCGTAATTTGTAATAGCAAGGGCAAAACCTGTCTGCTCTTTGATAAATTTTATTCTGCCAATCCCAATATATGGAGCATGCTAGAAGTGATATTCTTTTAAATTTCATGTTTTGACTTGGGAACTAATGCTACTTTTTTTTTTTTCGCAACTGGGGCTTGGAATGTCTTTAGCCTTCAAATGAGGTGACTTACTTTGGTTATGTTATTTTCAGTTTTTCTGTTCAGATAGATAATAAATTGTTTATTGCTTATCACTAGCAGACCTTTTGAAATGAAGTCCTGCTTTAAAACCCATCCTATTACAATAAACAGTGCTGGTGACTTTTGCTGGGCAGTACAGGGAGAATCCAGCTCARTATTTCGAAGGTGAGCTCTACCTGTGCCTTTAGTTTTCACTGGGGCTTTGTTTTCATTCTTTTATTTCAGCTGGTGAGACAGCTGTGGGCTAAACCAGATGTTTACAACTTGATAYTAGTGCAGGCCTTACACTTAGTTTTCAGTTGCTGATAGGACCATCAGTTGCATGCAAAGAACTGTTTAGCAAAGCCTGTGGTGTTCCAGGTAGCCTGAACCACCTTCCTTCTTGTCAGGTTTGGTGGTTTTGTAGTCTTGTCCACAGTCAGTGTCTTAAATTCCTCGCCTTGAAATTAAAAGGAATTCTATGAATTGACAAGAGGTTGGACTCGATGATTTTGGAGGTTTTTTCCAACCTAAGTGATTCTATGATTCTGAGTGTTCAAATTTGTGTTAGTGGTTGATATGAATACATGAAATAGTTGAGACTGTTTTACCCCTGACATCCCCTTAACGTAAATGYACAATTTACAAGTCAGGGGCGGATTGACTCTTTTCACTAATTTAAGCCCAATGCAAGTTTTCACGAAAGATTTAAAATCAGGGTTTTAGGGTAATTTACAGCCTTTCCAATGCTTCTAAATACCTTTTTATATTTTGTGATGACTAGGAGAAGGTAACCTGGAGAGCTGTTGAATTAAAACTCTGGGCAAGTCTCCTGTATAGTGTGAAAATAGGGTGAAAATGCTTCCTTCCTGGGACCTCTCAGACCAATTAACCAGAAAACCCAGACACCCACCCCGGTTTAGGTGAGCAGTGCAGTCGTGGCCTGTGGGTGAMAGTGACACTGGCGCAGACAGCTGCTGTGTCTGGCAAACATCCTGGAGCTGCTGGAGGCTCAGGCTTCTTCAGACACAGCTCTGCAAGCCTGAAAGGTTGGGGGGACTGAGACATCCCCGAGCATCTGCACAGGAGGCTGCTGGTGGCACTCCAGCCTTCCACTATCCCAGGCTGCTCCGAGCCCCGTCCAGCCTGGCCTTGGACACTTCCAGGGATCCAGGGGCAGCCATAGCTTCTCTGGGCAACCTGTGCCAGGGCCTCTCCACCCTCCCAGGAAACAATTCCTTCCCAATATCCCATCTAACCCTGCCCTCTGGCAGTTTGAAGCCATTCCCCCTTGTCCTGTCCCTCCACCAGGAGAACTGTGCTGTGGAGGTTTTTCTCAAATATCCCAGAAAGGTGAATTCTGTGGGACAGAGGGACGCAATGAGCCCTGACCCAGTGGGCAGCTGAGTTCCCCTGGGGAGSCTGTTCACCATGCCATAGCCTGGTGGTGGAATTCCCCTCCAGGGCCTTTCCCAAATCCTCCAATCTGACCACAATAACAAAATCCCTTCCCAGTCAGGCTTGCAGCAAGCTTGGGACGGCAGGATCACAAGGCCGGGCCCTCCCTGGCTGGGCTGAGTCCCAGTTTTTGGAGGTGCAAATCACCCCAGTTCTCTCCATGGGCTGCTGGCACTGCCTGGCTTTCCCATCGCCGTGCTCCCCGGGCACAACGCCCTGCAGGAAACGTGCTGGGCTGATGCTGCCAGCCTTACTTCCTTTCCTCACCTAACAAACTGGATTTATATTAAACGGGGGCTCGGGGTGGTTAAACAGCTCCGTTTGCACTTCTCTGTTTTCAGGAGTTTTTTTCAAAACTGTGGAATTTCTTATTCAACATGAACACAGCTCACGGGCCTTACATCTACTGCAGGGACCATGGAAATTTGTTAAATGCAATTCACCACAAAACAGGCAGGGCTGTTTCTGTTTTTCTAGCTGAAGTGAGAGAAAATAATTATGCAGAATTTAAACTGCAGTAGGGTTATTATTTTCATTTTCTTTTTCTGAGGCACAGATATGTGTTTTGGGGAGTGATTTGCATAATTTTTTGTTTTTAGTTTCTCTTCGTTACGGTGGAGGAAGTCTGTAGTTCATGGGAATGCCAGCCTGAGGGAGTGAAGGGTGGGAATTGTCTGGTTATGGACCTGCGTGAGGCTTAAATCTGTCATGCAGAAAAAGACATGGAACGTCATAAACCCCAACTTAGATTATTATTCCAGTCCACTAAGCTATTGCTCTGAAGACTCAGCAGTAATGAACTCATAAATGTGCGTTTTTTGGTTTATTAAAAATGTACGTGACTTTTTGAACTTTGAAATGACACGCACACACGCCAGACAAGTCTTTGCTGCTCTATCACAATCTGGCCTCGCCGAGCTGTTTATTGTTTGTGTGGCTGTGAATATGCTCTTCATGAGTGTTTAGTTCTTTCATGTTCGTTTTAAAGGAGCTCCCACTCAGAAGCTCGCGGAGTACAGACACCACTGGTTTCAAAGAATGACTGTCTGTCCCCGGCACTGCAGCGCTGCCTTCCAGAAAAACTGAGAGTAATTATACATACAGCTCCCGTGGAATGAAAATTGGGCACTTGATATTTAATAAACAGAGATYTGCTTATCGTATAAAAAGTAGGAGACTGCTCACTGAGCAGTACTCAGCGTTTTCCTTTATACTCGTAAGTTGCCTGTGATTTGGAATTAGGTTTTTTTTTTTTCATGCAGTTTTTATCTAGGCTGTGAAATGTCCTGTTAAAATGTTCATTAGTGTTTCTTTTCTGGAGCCCCACTGGATAAACATGAGCAAATGTTTAGTTTTGTCTGTTTTTACAAGTGACTTTGATCATTTCCCCATTCCTGCAGTTTTCCACTGAGCTAACTTTGTATCAGTCAAATTTCTTTCTAATTCCAGACACTCTTCTCAAGGAAACACGCAAGACCTTCTTTTGTCTGTTGATCATGTGGCGAAGTGGAGACAGAATAGGGCACTCCTGAAAAAAGAAAGTATTCTTGGGCCAGGTAGATTTATTATTATTTCTTATAAAAATCTAACCAAGCTTTTGACAGCCCTGGCCCCTGCTCTGCCAGGTGTGACATGGGTTGAAGTTGTGAGTGGCCTGACATTGTCAGGCAGGTGAAAGAGCCACTTGGCCACCTCCACTCTGGCAAACCCACAGAGAATTCAGAGTGATGGGAAGCAAGCTGGGGCCAGTTAAATGCTGAGAGCCCGTGCTCAGACGTGGGTATTTTTTCGGTTCTGTTCCCTTTTTRTACACCAGAATTTGTCAGCGGGACGGGGAGATCTGGTGTGTTCTTAAATATGATGTCACCAAACCCAATGTGCATAAATATGTATTTCACTGCCAGGCTTTGGGGGAGACTGATGAATGGAAAACGAAAATCTCCTGGCTAGCTGAGGAGCAGGCTGTCCTTACTCGTTCCAAACAAGTAGAATTACTGCATTTTCTCAGTAAATCTTAATTGTTTGATCCTTGTTCTGTGCCTCTTGCTGTGTCATCTGATGAATGCYGTGAATTAAATATAGTACATTCATTTAAGCCACCCACAAATAGTCCTTCCTCCCTATCTCAGCCCAGCCAGCTTTAAAAATAAGTGCTATGTGCTTTTATTTACCACATCCTGCACCGCATGACACTTCCAAGGATGGAACCAAGGAGAGCACATAGCAGTGCTGTTCCATGATTGGAAATTAGATTACAGATTAGAAAGCCCAGAGGGACCGCTATGACCAGATAAAACAGTCCCCTGCAGGCCATAAGACTGTTTTAATTGGGGCCAATCTAGAAAGAAACATCCAGTCTTGGCATAAACACATTCA
Organism: Amblyornis subalaris; assembly: GCA_018881555.1. Taxonomy (NCBI): domain Eukaryota; kingdom Metazoa; phylum Chordata; class Aves; order Passeriformes; family Ptilonorhynchidae; genus Amblyornis; species Amblyornis subalaris. Next base: position 715,608 of record JACAXG010000139.1, read on the forward strand.
GTGATGGATGAGCCAAACGATGCTTGGTATGTTTTAGTGGGGATTGCTCTGGCTTGGGATTTTTCAGCTTTTGGGAAGGGCAAGAGGCCTTCCATTCCTTTCCTTTGATTGATTTATTTCTCCCTTTAAATCCTGCCTTGAAAGAAGCCTACATTTAGCTGGCCACTAGATCTCACCAGGCTTGCGTCGGCCGGAGTGAAAAGCCCTCTATCAAATGTTTGTTTCCCAGACTTATGCAATCCCTGTGGGATTAAGCTGTTCCTTGGCCTTCTCTGCGTGGGCTGGACAGAGCACAGTCCGTGAGCTTTTCATCTGCAGGCGTGGTTTCCAGAACTGTCTCTCCGTGTGTTCCTGACCAGGGCTCCTTGCCTGTGGAAGCGCTGCTTTTCTTTCCCTGGATAAATCTGCATTTAAGTCCTATGGAGGTGTACTTTACAGGGCTGCTTTTCTTGTCACAGTGTACCTGGTGTCTGCACTTTCCTAATGGGTTTTCTTGGGGAAGACAAAATGCAAAAAGAAGTTGGCAATGGGGACATTTGCCAGGTGGCRTTTGCAGAAACTGAGGGGAGACTGTACCTGTGTTGTGCCCTGTAAAAAAATACAGAGAAAACACCATCTATTTGAAGAACCTTCAGCCTCTTCCTCTCAGCAGGCTCCTGGCATGGTCAGTGTTCCTTAAACCTGGAGACAGAAGCCCCTTTTCCTCCCTCCTCCCCTGCAGTTTGCAGTGACATTGAGGATGTGGCCGGAATCCGTGGCGTGGCCGTGCAGGATCTTCCCACAGTTTCCCCAGGGACAGGCAAGTTCTTTTGCAGTTAGCATAATTGACTGGGAAAGAATCCTGTTTGCCTGGGGATAAGGAACTGTGGGATTAAACCTAGACACATGGTGCTCATGCTGGAATGAAGGCTGTGGAAGGATGAGAGGCACTGTGTTCTGGGAACATTCCTGCTTGGGACAGGAGTACTCAATGCGTTTTACACACAGACTCTGAATTTCTTGGATAGAAGGATGCTGAGGTGGTTTTTGCATTAACCAGACAGTCTGTCTTGATCCATTTCATCAGCATATAACAAATGCTTGTGGTAAAGCAGCATTTTTCTAAAAGCCTCCATTTTTTTTCTAATGAGCACGTGGTTCTCTGGTTTCCTTTGGGTGAAACTTGGGCTCTGAAGCTGTGGACAAAAATGACTTTGGTAAGGCCAGGATTTCACCCCTTATGAAAATTAATAAAAATAAATTAATTAACAAAAAATAAGACAGAAACATTGCTAGCATGGGAGCTTAATTCTTCATGATCTACACCGCAGATTTGAGCCAAAGCTGAATTAAATCTCAGACCTGAAAGTCTGGTTTAAAGGTGCTTTTTTCACTTTCCAGACAGCAGCGATCCTGTGGTGCTGTGCGAGGGGAGGACTTGGTGGAGGACGTGAGGTGCTGTTCCATCTCTCCTGGTGCTGGTCCCTGGGGAGTGCAGCGGGATATCCCAGTGATCTCATTCCCGTGGCTTTATCCAGGGTGCCGTTGGAAAGGGTGGGCTGAGGGAAAAGTGCTCCGTGCCCAGGTCAGCGAGTGCCTGGTGCTCTCTGCAGACCCATTTATTGTGTAAGCAGCTCCACTGTTGTGGCGCCTACTTTAATTAAGGCTCTGACAGTATTTCCATAATAAACCATATTTTAAAAGGGTTTATTACTCAACTGTAAAATCTGCTGCAGGCTGGGACTTGGACTAGGAAAGCTTCAACCTTTAAGTGTTTTCTGAACTTAAAAAGCTGGGTTTTTTTTAAAAAAAAAAGTATGGCTGCAAACAAATCTTTCTTCGATCATATAGATTAAATCTTTATAAAAAGAAGAGTTTTCAGTCCTGTAAACAATACCTGGTGAAGTGGCTGGTGTTGACTGTGTTGCTTAGGATGTTTTTAACTGTGAAATATCCATTATGGTCTTTCTGTAATTTGATGTCATTTGAATACTGATCTATCTTGTTGTCTGTGTGATGAGAAGTAAAAAGCCTCACTTAGGGCTGGGGCCCAATATGCTTGATGGATTTCAAACAGGAGGAGAGAGAATTCCTGCCTGTTAATAACCTTCCTGGAAACCAGGACAAGTGTAGGAAGGACAATGTGTTAATGCCAAGCAAAACTGCAACTTCTCCACATATTTAAGATACGGTTGTCCTGCTGTGCTCTGTTTTCAGCCAAAGCTCTAAGTCAGAAACTGAGAATAACATCTTTTCATGAGGGAAGTGCTTTATGTGTGAACTGAGAGAGCAGACCAACTCTTAAGGTCCAGCACATGGTTTTTGGAAGAACTTTTTCCAGATAACTGGACAGGTTTTCTTTGTTTTGTTGTGTTGTTTGGTTTTTTGGTTGGTTTGGGTTTTTTCTGGTTTCTGGTTAGTCAGGTGAGAGAACATGGGATCAGTTTCCTGCAGAAGGGACTGAGCTGCAATTGATKTTTCCTTCAGTAACTGGTTGTTCAGGGATTTCTGTGGAACCAGAACCTGTGCCAATAGGATTTCAGCAGAATGCCCTGAAATACAACACGGTTTCCCTGGGGTTTTTATCCCTCCAGAAGTTTCCTGTTTTGGGTTGGCTCTTTAAGCACTCCTGTTATTTACTGTGAATGTGATAACATTTAGCTGCTTATCCTGGATTATATTTAAACATACACAACTTGATCCAGGGAAGAGACCTAATACCCTGGAAGCCTGGACCACTCACTTAATGGGTTTCTGTTGCCTTTGTGACAAGCCCAAGTTCCACAGAATGAAGGGATTTGTCGAAAATAAGTGGTTTCCAATCCTAGTGATTGAGAGCGGAGCTGCAAGAGTGTTTTTCTCTGTCTGTTTTTGTCAGAGAGCTTTGATTATATCATAAAGCTATTCAGAACTAGAAATACTGTTTTTGCAGGCATCATGATAGTATTTTTCATGTGGTTACAGTGGTATCAGTTTTATTCTGCAGCATCTGGGGGGTTTGGTTTTGGTGTTCGTTTTGTTTTTTTTTTTAAATCCAGAGTTAGAGAGTCACCTTAAATATTAAGCTGCTTTGGCCATGTCTGAAAAATTAAATATTATACTTTGTATACTAGTGACAGAAGTTTAAAAAAATGAAAAAAAATAAATCAGAAGGCAAACATGCTTAGTTTCAAAGCCTGACCTGTGAGCTGGAGAAGCTGACGTTTGATGATCACAGAAAGGTTTGGGTTGGAAGAGATCTTAAAGCCCATCCAGTCCCACCCCTGCCATGGGCAGGGACACCTTCCACTATCCCAGGTTGCTCCAAGCCGCGTACAGCCTGGCCTTGGACACTTCCAGGGATCCAGGGGCAGCCACAGCTTCTCTGGGCAACCTGTGCCAGGGCCCCCCCACCCTCACAGGGAACATTTCCTTCCCAGTATCCCATCCAACCCTGCCCTCTGGCAGTGGGAAGCCATTCCCCCTTGTCCTGGCACTCCAGGCCCGTGTAAAGAGTCTCTCTCCATCTTTCCTGCAGCCCCTTCAGGCACTGGAAGGCCACAGTGAGGTCACCCCAAAGCTTCTCCTCTCCAGGCTGAACAATCCCAGCTCTCCCAGCCTTTCCTCCCAGCMGAGCTGCTCCATCCCTCTGATCATCTCAGYGCCTCCTCTGGGCTCACTCCAGCAGGTTGATGTTCTGCTTATTTAACAAAACAATCACAGAGTCACTGAGGTTGGGAAGGCCCTCTGAGGTGATGGAGTGCAGCCGTCAGACCCAGCACTGCCCCGTGCGTCCCGATGTCCGTGGCTTCCCGCAGGGAGCTGGGAGATCTGCTCTGCTGTGTCCCAGCGCTGACATTCASCTCTCTTGCAGCAGATGGCAGTGCTCCCAGTGCTTCCAGTGCTCCCAGTGCTCCCAGCGCCTCCCGCTCAGGCTGTCCTGCCTCCAGCTCTCCGTGCCTGGCTCCTGTCTTTGCCTCAGCCCCTCATTCATCCTCAGGGCTGATTCTGGGTTTTGTCTGCGTGGCCCTGTGTATATGTCCGTGATGGAAAACTGTGTTTCCTGCTCCAGACTTTACAGTAGGAAGAACCAGAACTGCTGACAGGTGACTAAGAGTGTCACTGGTCTACCTTAGATACAGGGCTGGAATTGGGGAAGTTGTGTTCTGATCTTGGCTCACATCCAGGCTGGTGCTGGAGGACGAGGGAGGGAGGTGCTCCCCCTACACCTCCAGAGTAAAGAACTTCTTCTTAATACCTAATCTAAACCTAATATCTAATTTCAACCTTCCGTSCCTCACTTAAGGCCATTCCCCCTTGTCCTGCCGCTCCATGCCCATGTGAAAAGTCCCTCTCCAGCTCTCTTGGAGCCCCTTTAGGCTTCTAATATCACAGGATGGACCTTGCACAGGTCTCACAAATTGTTTAAAGTTTGAAAGATCATTTGATCAGGGTCACTTCACTGACATCTCACAGGCCATCACTTCCCTCACCTTCTGTATTGAGCCTGGTCACTTCAATGACAATAAAGCACATACAGGTTCCCCTCTGCTTTTGAAAACTTTTCTTTCTGGTTGTTGGCTCTGGAGGTGTTTTTCTGGGGCTGGCTGATCCACTTAGTGACGGGTGTTCTCTGTTGAGACGTGCTGAGCTTCTTTAATTACCCCATCTCGCAGACATCTTTTTCTTCCAGCTCCATTTTAAGGTCAGAATTCGTCATTTCAGGATGCATCTGATGAGTGTGGTGCACAAGTTTAAGCTCTCCTCCTCCTTGCTACTTGAGCTTCCTGCATGGAAGGTACAGATCGTGCAGGGCTGCCCACTCACGCAGACTTTGTGCCATTAGCAAATCTCCATTGCCATTTATTTTTCAGCAAGCAAATTGTTTGTACACTTCTAAGCTTCTTACCAATCTCTGCAGGAACCCTCTAAAAATACCACTCCTTACCCATTTCACCGGATCACAGAATGGTTTGGGTTGGAAGACACCTTAAAAATGATCCATGGGCGGGGGCACCTTCCACTAGACCAGGTTGCTCCAAGCCCTGTCCAGCCTGGCCTTGAAAATGTCTGCATTTGTTGTGTTTTTAGTGTATTTTAGCATCTCTCATCTCCTGGTGGGCCTGAATAATTTTTCAGGTTGGGTTGTTTGTTGTCTCAGCCTTTTGGCTTGTTTTCTGCAAAGGCAGAATGAAGTCAGAACTTGCTTGGGACTGGAAGTGGTGCTGAGTTACAGAACATAATCTTTTAGGTACTTTATGGTAGAGAGCTCTTTTCTGCTATGTTTCTGCAGTTCAGAAGAGTAAATCACAACACATGTAGTATATTTGGGAGGAGAACAGCAGCTCTCTGGATGATTCTTTTCAGCAGTTGCAGTGGAAATCTTGAAAGAGACTTTCAGACATTTAGCACCGGCCAAGGCAACTTTAATTCTTAAACCGCTTAATCGAAAATAAAATACCCTGCCAATTCAGTAAAAGGATTCATCCCATTGTTCCTTCTAAATTTAGGGAGACAGAACATCTGGCAYGGGAATGCACAGAAGTGTCCGTTAATCTCAGTTGTGAGCCTTCCTTCTGGAAACCTCAGTTCTGTGTTTTCCTCATTTAGTTCAGGTTTCTCGTGATTAATCTTTCACTTTCTTTTTGAAAACTGGTTTTCCCTAAACTTTTTTTGTTTGTAAATCTGCTCCCAGAACTGTGTTTTCTGTTATCTTTTCCTCCTGTCTTATTGCCTTGTATTTCATGTTATTTTTCCTCTGCACGTGCTGCCTGGTGCCTCGATTATCATCTGCCCTTTTGCTTATCTCCTTGCTCCTTTATCCAGTCACAATTTCTTCCCTTTTCTCTCCTGCCTGTCCCTTTGTATCCACTTCAGATTCTTCCGTTTGCAGTGCTGGAACACATCAGAAATTATGTTTTCCCCTCTCCCTTGCCCTTTTAGTTACTGAAATATGCACATAAGAATTCAAATGGGCTTCTAAAAATAGTAAAAGGATAAAACTGTTGTTTCAGCTTTTCAGTCTTTGCTTTATTAGAACTTCTGGGAGGAAAGGCCCAGAAAGTCTAGAACTAATTCAGCTGCAGAGAACAAAAAAAAAAAAAGCAAAATAAAACCCAGAAAGAAATACAGCCACAACCTATTTGATTAAAAAAACGCAAGAAAAAAAAAGGCACTCCGAATCTCATGTGTGCTCTCTCTGTGGATAGTGTCAGTTTGGCATGTGTGATTCTGAGTGACATTTTATATCCTGGGTCTTTTTGTTGATGTGAGGAGGTTTATTTTGTATTTCACAGTCCTGGTGGTTCACATTAAAGCCAGCAGGACTTGSTGTGAGTTTTAAAAAGGAATGGTTTGTCAGGGCCATTTTTAGAGAAGATGAGAGTCRTGTAAATTGTAAAAGATCTGAGGAATGAAGATTTCTTCCTGCAGGAAGTGTCTGTCCAGGCTGGCAGTTGTGAAGTTCTGGCATTTCCCTTTGTCCAAGAGACTCTTCTTCCCCAGCAAGTGGATTTGCTTTGTTTTTCAAGACTGCTTAGCGAATTCTCAGATGAGAGTAAATGGATTTGATTTTTTTATTATCGTCCTGTACACGATGTTATTAATGTTAAACTTTAAATTCCATCCGAATTTGGATCTGTAGATGTTTGTGACGTGATTATAAAGATCACTGTGATGCTCCAGTGTTGTGTAGCTTTATCTCAGGATGCAGATTCCTGAGACTATGTCCCAAATTCTCCTGAACTAATTATTACTGTGCAGAAAGCTTCTAAAAATAAACTTTCTCATTAGATACTAAACTTTTCTCTTCAGAAAAGTTGTATTTTCCTCTTGAAAGAGTAAAGTTTATGGGTTTATTTCCGTCCCCATAGCCCCCTAAAATACTGATGAAGCACATTTAGTGGCTGCTTTTTAAAAGTGTTTGGGGTGAATTAGAGGCTGAGACAGGGGGCTGTTGGATGTGATCAGGCAAAAGATGATAATCAGAAAGCTTCTAGTGCCAGGTAGTGGAGTTTTGTGTTTGCTCAGGCCCCGCTGTGGTGGATTGTATTAAGCAAATATTTGTTTTCCCTGGTGATGAGGAGGGAAATGAGTGTCTTTGCCTTGTGTCACCTCTCTGAGCTTCTCCCTCCCTTATGTCCTGCTCTCTTCCCTTTAAACCTACTGCACCTTCCTCCTGCTTGTCTTACAGGTAAAGGTATTGACAAACCAAGCACAGTTCTCTTGGCACTGTCTTGGTGGAACAGGAGCTTGTCCTCTGGAATAATTGGTATGCCTTTGGAAACATCGGCTCGAAAGCCTCATTGGGAGTTTAAATTACATTTAAATGGATTCAGTGTTTAAGCTCATGATGAGAAGATTTCTCCCAACAGTAGAAAATCGCAGACTTCCTCCAAATATAATTTAGTCCTTTTTTTTTTTTTTTTTTCCCCTGCAAATATTTGTGTGTGATTTGTCATGAATTTTCTAGCACCACTGGCATGTCTCTGTGCCTGTGCCATTCCTCCTTTTCTCACTGGGGACTTTCTCATCCTGATCCTTTCCCCTTTTAATCAGGGGACACATTCCACAGCGGATGGTGACATGAACGGTAGGATTCTGTATTTCTTGGGTTTTCAGCTCATCCATCCAAGGGGGAGGACAGAACTTTATCAGATAGGGAAAAGCATCTTCTTGCTGCAACTCTGCTCTCCTGAGGGGTCTCAGGATTGTCATAGAATCATAGAATGCCCCAGGTTGGAAGGGACCTTAAATCCCATCCAGTTCCCCCCASTGCCAKGGGCAGGGACACCTTYCACTATCCCAGSCTGCTCCAAGCCRTGTCCAGCCTGGSCTTGGACACTTCCAGGGAYCCAGGGGCAGCCACAGCTTCTCTGGGCAACCTGTGCCAGGGCCTCCCCACTTTCCCAGGGAAGGATTCCTYCCCAGTATCCCATCCAACCCTGCCCTCTGGCAGTGGGAARCCATTCCCYCTTGTCCTGGCACTCTAGACCCATGTAAATKGTCTCTCTCCACCTTTCTTGTTGTCTTCTCCAGGTAGAGGAAGGTCCCAGTTAGGTCACTGTGGAGCTKCTTCTCTCCAGGCTGAATAATCCMAATTCTCTCAGCCTTTCATACTAAGACTAACTTCAAACCCCTTTTCACTCTGAGATTTGTTCTGTGCTGCATTTTATTTGCTTCTTTGCTTTCATACTGGTCCATGCTTTCCTGTAGTGGAAGCAGAACAGATTAGTTAGCTGATAAGGTGTTTCCTATAAGGAATCATCTCCATAAGGGAATTATTCTTTGCAGATTTAATAAAAAACCATACTAAATTATATTTGTGTCCGTGTGCTGGGTTTGTACCGTCATGGCTTGCATCTCTTAGAGAAGTCAGGTGTCCAACTTACTTCAAGGTATGGCAAAATACCCATYAGCATGCACTGAGGTTCTCATCAGGAGAGAGTGCAAATGAGCAGAGCTGGTAGAGGACCCATCTGAGGGTGGTAAAATACAGAGGCAACTTCAGGCCAAGCTCCTGCACCAAAGAGAAGCAGCCTGGAAGCATTTAAGCTGAATTTTGTGGCAGATAGAAACTCACAGTCATTAACAGTATTTAAAAAAAGGGAGGCTGTTCATGATGAATTGAGAAGACAAAACTTAACATTGAGAATTAACAGTAGAATAGACGTCCAGAAATTCCCTACAGATGTGTAAGGTCATTTAGGTCCCCAGCAGCCATTTTTCTTCAATAAGTGAAGCAGCAGACAGATCCCCCAGTATTTAACACAGTCTTTCCTTACCAGTAAAAACCATATGGGAGCTATAGCTGGACTGTCACGGGAGGAGGGCATGGCAGMAAACCACTTCTTGGCTGTGTCTTCCACTTCAGCCCTGCCACATCTGTGTTTAAGGAGGAATGTGGTTGGTAATTCCCACCACGTTAGGAGGAAAGTCATTATRACCTGGTTTTAACACCAGAAAACCTGGGAAGATGACAAGGCCATGGTGCAGGTCAGTGTGCAAGGAAAGGAGGTGGATCAGAACTGGGGCTCCTGTTCAGATTCCTCCTGGTYGTGCTGCTAGAGACACCCTTGGAGTGCCTGCAGCTCCAGCATTGCGTGCAGTTGTGTGTTCAGCATTCCAGAGGCTCCAGAGGTGCCCGTGGGATGGATGGCCAGAGGCACGGAGCGACTTCTCGGCAAGGGATGACTCAGTGGCCTGGGATTCCTCAGCCTGGAAGAGACAGCTGCATTGTGTTAGTAGTGCAAACCTCTCTGCCAGCACAGAAACTGGAAAGCCCAGTAAGGCTGTCTGCAGTGATTCAAAACATTAAAAAAGGAGAGGTCCAAAGAGAGGTAATRCTGAAACTTTTTAGTCTGGTCTGAATGGGAGGGGAAAAATCCCCTAAAAATCACCCTAAGGAAGTTCTTTTCAAAGTTGGATGCAATTCCTGTGACTTTTTGGTGTGCACAGCTGTACCCTSTATTCCTTCCTTCTGCGTCCTCCTGCTAATGAACCAGATGCACTTTAAAAAGAGAAAAAAATATGTTAATATTTTGTCTTAAATGGAAATTTCCAGAGGCCAGCTGAATCCTTCCTCAATAATTAATGCCTGAAAGCATTTTCCTCCAGTACTTATTTAAATGGAAATAGCTTTGGTGTCCTTTACTGTAAAGCTGCATTGCCCCTGCCTGGTATTGCCTTACAGGGATTGGCGTGAGTTCGGGAACAGGGAAGCATTGCAAGGAGTCTGTCTGGCYTGGGACCTTGTGGGAGGATCCCAGTTGCTGTGTCCCAGCCTTATGGGCCATTAGGGTCTTCCACGAGGAGCTGCAGCCCAGAAACCACAAGCATCAGGCAGATCTAATTCAATTTATTTGTGTGTTTCTTCTGCCCGAGTCACAACACGGAGCAATAATCCAACCTCTAGCTTCGTTGCCTTGAAAAGCTTTTAATGCTATTTCAGCAACTGGTGTAATATTTAAAGAAAATAAATCCTCTTGGCTTTATTATTCAGCTCGATGCTGTGTACAGTAGGTGAATAAGTTATTTGCTAAATGTTTTATGATGGTGATTATGTAAGTAATGAGCTTTTACGTTTTGGCACCAGAGAGTAACAGAACTGTGTGTAGTACTTTGTAACTTGATGTAGGAAGGAAGCTTAATTTGCAAATTAATCCAGCTTCATCTTCCTGCTGTGCCGTGTCATTACAGAGGACTTAGAAGAGCTTCCTTCCTACATCAAGTTACAGAGTAACCTCTGCAAATTAATTTGCAAATTAATCTGGGGGAAATGTGACAATGAGCTTTATTTTTTACGGCCAAACTATTCCAAGTCTCTTGCATCAAAGGTGAGATCTTAAATCTATGCGGAGGTCTGTGAATAAAACCAGATTTTCTCAAAGATGTCTTCAGCTTCTGTCTACTCCAGTGCCTGCCACAGAGACTAGCTGGCTTTGTGAGCGTAACACATTAAAGATGCTTTTTAGTATGGAAACTGGATTTGCAGTTCTGCTAACCAGAGTGATCTGATGGCATGTCATGTATAGATACACCCTACATCTCCCTCTAAATGCTTACAAAGCAAAAACTGGAGTGGACATGTGCATTGTATTTTTTTGTTTGGGCTTTATTCACTGATTTCTTGGGGTACTTTCTAAGTGAATCTAATTTCCAAGCACGTCCAAAATCTCCTGGAAAATTCTGAGTCTCTTAATTCCTTGCTGGAAGGAGTTACTCTGTCCTGGTGGCTCCACAGCCAAACAAAACTGGAAGAAATTTCCCAGCTGAAATATGGGCATTTTGAACCATTCCAGGACTGGCTTTCTTTCCCCAGGCAGGTTGTGCTGTAACCACAGGAAGGGTTTGGGTGGTGAAAAAAACTCAGTTATTGTCTTCTCCTTTAGTTTTGCTTGCTTATAAATGTCGTATCCTGCTCTTCCTAGGGTGGAAGCTTAGCAGAGGTTCATATTTTAAACTAAGATGTCATTAATTTTGGATCAAAACCGCGGATGCAATAACCCACAGGGAGCAGCATTTCCGTGGTGTGTGGGCATCACGTGACCAGATTTTGGGTTGAGAGTCAGCTTCTGCACTCACAACTGAGCCCTCCAAATAACCAGGCTGGAAAGTTATTTTCTCCATTAATACAAACACACAAAAAAAGTGAATCTAATGTCAGCATGTGCTTTACACCTACCTGAGACTGAGCACACCAGCTGAGGAGAGCAGCACGGAGCCCCTTGGCTGTGTCGAACACAGGGTAGAAATAAACTGTGGAATTGGGGAAGGAGGGGAGAGGTTTGCTAAATTTAAAAATTGAATTGTGTATTAAAAGTAACAAAAAGTACTATTGCTGTGGATCAGAGATTTTTTTCCTGGTRAAAAGTACGAGCTGAGCATTAAAGTGTTTGGCAAAGATCCCATGGAGCATCTCCCCTGGTTCCTCACCCTCTTCTGTTCTGCCCTTCCTCCAGGAGACAGGAGTGGGTGGCTCTCAGCCCCCATGCCAGCTCTGCCTCTGTCCTAGCAAAGGTGCAATCACATTTCTCTGTGGGTTCAGAAGCTGACTGGAACGTGTGTGGTGCTGCAGGAGGTTCATGTAAATGTTTCTTGTGGAAACTGATGGAGATTTTAGTTTAAAACTGAGGGCAAGGAGCAATGGCCATAAACTAAACCACAGGTAGTTCTACCTCAACGTGAGGAAGAACTTCTTTCCCTGGAGGRTGGCAGAGCCCTGGAACAGCTGCCATAGGAGGGTGTGGAGTCTCCCTCTCTGGAGATATCCCAAATCCTGCTCCAGGTGACACTGCCTTGGCAGGGAGTTGGACTGGATGATCTCCAGAGGTCCCTTCCAACCCCAGCTATCCTGGGATTCTATGAATTCCTAATAACCTTGTCAAGAGCAGCTGGTGGACAGTTATGCAAGCTTAGTTCTCAAAATCAAGAACTTCATAAAAACTTTGTTGTGCTGCCTTTTTTCCCCCCAGTATCTTTCTTTTCCGCTTCATCGTCTACATTGCTAAATATGCCTTCCTTTCACGTGCCACAAACTTCAGATGAAGAAGCTTTGTGCCAAGTGAGCCAGGACTGCAGTGATTTGGAATMATTATTTAAGTCCTTATTGTTGCATACACATGGAGGTAAGTGCTGYGTAGGGTCCGAACAGGATTATTCCAGCAGTGGGAGGTATGGATAACTGTGTGTAGTGAGTATCTCAGTGCAGACACAGCCATGGCTGCATTTAACTGTTGTGCTGCCTTTTAAAAAAAAACCTTCTGAGCTGTTTGATGAGGAAGCTGGACTTAAACACGAAGCCTTTCTCATAACCTCTGCTCCCTCCTACGCAAGGCAGCAGCAGGAACAGGCTGCGTCTTGAAGCGGTCAGCGCCGTGGCAGAGGGCCAGGGGGGTGGCCTGCGAGGCCTGTCCTTTGTCCCCACGCAGCTGGAGAGCTCAGGGCAGCAGCTCCTCGCCCCGGGGAGCAGTGGGAAAGGTCTGTGCCAGCCTGCTGGGGAAGGAGAGCTGGCCACCCTCCCTTGTGGGAAGGCCGTGATCGTGTGCCGACCTGAGCAGTCCCCTCCCGAGCAGGGCTGTGGCAGCTGTGACCGTGAACTGCCCCTCCAGGTTCTCATCCGAGCTGCCCAGTCTGCTGGGTGAATCTCTGGAGATCTCTCAAYGTGATACCTGAGCTAAAAATACCTTTGTAGCCGTTTAACCACAGAGTTTCCTTTTTAGCTTTTAGAATTGTGGTGGCCACTGGGCACTTATAGATACCCTGTCACCAGCAATGTCTGAGTGATGCTTTCAGATTTGCTGCTGATTTCTAAGGAAATCACAAAGCCTTTTGGGGCGCAGGGTCAGTGGTGGGGTTATTGAGGGCATAGCTGTGAGGGAGGCAGGTGGTCACAGAAATAAAGTATTGAAAAACAAGGAAGAAAGTGGAGGGAACATTTGTAGTCAAAGGCCAGGTTGAGTACTGGGAGATTATAGAGGGACTTGTGCACCAGCTTATTTATCTGCTGGAAAATGAGCAGCAGCTACCAAGGTCCTTCATAAATTTTTCAGGTTTGCTTAAATCTAGATGTCTGACAAAATTTTACATGAGCAGGAGAGCAAACAAGAAGAAATGGGCAGGATATTTTGCTTCTCTTTGTGCCATCCCATGGCAGGTGGGGACTGGGAGTTGGGCAGGACTGAGTTTGTTTCCAGAGGAGGAAGCTCAGGTTCTGAAAGCTGCAGGGTGGCTGGGCAGTGGCAAAGTCACAAAGCTCAAACCAGGCTCTGTTCCCACCAAAGCTAAAGCTGTTGGATTATTAGAAGAATAAGAAGTTTATAGTGAAAGAAGTTAAGACTAAAAAGAGCAATCTTTCCCTGAAAGAAAAAGTCCAGCATCCTCATATTTCGCTCTTTTAATGGCACTTTCATTCCTTAAAAGTACTKCTAAAGAGGGTTTGTTCTTACTGCTTTGCTGGCCAGTCACGTCTTACTTGTTTCTAGATTTTCAGTCACCTTGGCCATACCTTAATAAGTATTTTGAACATATTAGGCAGTAGCTGTGTGCACTTWTCGCTCTCAGCCCTGGAAGTCTTTCAAACCAGGATCTCAGTTGCTTTGCCCAAGTTGGCCCACACATCGTTATGGTCATGGAGCTGGATACAGGTGTCCCAGCTGAGCTGTGGCATCACGGGGAGATAAATCTCCACAAGCTTTTAGAAGTACTGAATTAGCAATAGTGAAACTTTCCAAAACAAGTGTTATTTTAAATACACCTCACGTAGTAGCATCTGCTTTTCCCTGCAGGCCTGACGTGGTTTCTGCCTGTCCCCAGCAGCTGTGAGCTGCAGTGGCAGGGACAGGGGCTTGGTGGGAAGTCACCTGTCTGCCTCGGTGACCAGACTGGCCTGAGTCCTGCACTGACCCAGCGTGGCTCTTCCCCATCTCTGCTTGCTCGAAGGGGCATTTGGGAGCCCAGCCCTTGCTGGAGCCTCTGTCAGCTGCCACAAGCTGGGGGTGAGGGATCCAGGTGCTGCCTGGCTCCTGCGGTGCCTCTCTGCAGAGAAAGGTGTCTTCCCACTGACAGAGGGCAGGGTTAGATGGGATATTGGGAAGGAATTGTTCCCTGGGAGGGTGGGGAGGCCCTGGCACAGGTTGCCCAGAGAAGCTGTGGCTGCCCCTGGATCCCTGGCAGTGTCCAAGGCCAGGTTGGACGGGGCTTGGAGCAGCCTGGGATAGTGGAAGGTGTCCCTGCCCATGGCAGGGACTTTGGATCTTCAAGGTCCCTTTCAACCCAAACCCATTCTGGGATTTGATAGTACTGCCATCTCCTCCTGTACTTTCTGGCAAAAGATGAAAAGTCCAGGATTAAACCTTGGTCATCCCGGTCAGTTCTTGGCTGTTGGAGCAGTTGGGTTTATTTTTGCTTCCCTGGCTCTGTGAGGGGAGGCTGGGCTCTGTCCTGGATGCCTGGATGGCCGGCTGCCCGTGCTCCCAGCCTGCCAGCTCCAGCCTTGGCTCTCTTCTCTCCTGCTGGCCCTAATGGGATCCYTGGGTCCTCTCCTTCCCACAGCATGAGTGAGGCAGCGAGGTGACATTAAAGCCCTGGAACGGCAGATAAAAGGCCCTGGCTGTATTTATTGAGTGTTACAGATAAGTAATCCACTCTGCTGTCAGTGTCTGGAGAAACAGCAAATAAAGTGTACATGCCCCTTGCTTTGATGTGATGAAATCTCCAGAGGACACTCACTTCAGTGGCACTCGCCGTGCAGCTGTAGCYGAGTCTTGCAGTGGAAAATACAAGATTTTCATGTCTTCATGCATTGCTTTAAAAATATCACTATGGCTGTATGCTGGGCAATTCTGTGTTCTGAAAGCTAGGGTGGTTTTTTTTTCCCCCCTCCAAATGTCATTAAAATCATCTTAACCGTTTTTGTTGGAAGGGGAAAAATTAATAGTTATTTTGTGGTTTCATATGCAGCGTTAAAACAACAGTCTGGTTTTCATTTAAACCAATAAAAGTATGGAAATTCAAAATGAAGGTTCTCTTCATGTCCTTAGATCAACTTGTTGGCCTTGCTGAAATGCAGAATGGATGGAGCAGGGGAAAAACCTCAATCTTACAACTCTTAGCTTTGTTTTTGCATATAGCTCAGCTGCTTTTGTTGCTGGATTTCAAATTTGATGTCACTTTCTTGTCTGTCTTCTCAAGCTATAAAAATTTCCTTGGTTTAGTAAACTTGCAGCTGTTTAGAACCCAGTGAACCACAGACGTAATTTTTTTATGAACCTAAGCAATAGTGAAGGAAATTAGYTAGCAAATGCACATCAGTAATTGAATTAACACGCTTTTAAATTTGGGGATGTAAACCTGGCTGTTTGGGATGATGGGTTTTAGTAATTTCTGGTTTATGGCGTGGTCAGAAAGAGACCAGAGGCACAGCTGCAGCAGGGAAACCCTGGCTGGCCCCAAGGATACAGCTCATCCCTGGGATGGGGCCCCGAGTGCTGGAGRATGCCCATCCCCAGGGATGCCCAGACACGGCCCAGTGACTTGGTGCAGCTGCCTCGAGGCTGAACCTGGACATGAGCACAGTGTCCTCCTGTTTCCACCCTCCAGGTCCCCTCAAGCTCTGGTTTACCCCAGCACMGGGCAGGACTGAGTCTGGAGGATCCTTTTTTCCTGGAAAGGATGGTCAGGTCTTGGCAGGGGCTGTCCAGGGAGGTTTGGAGTSCCCRTCCCTGGAGGTGTCCAAGGAAGGCCTGGCCGTGGCACTCAGTGCTCTGGGCTGGGGCCAAGGTGGGCATCGGGCACAACTGGGGCTCCATGGGCTGGGAGAGCTTTTCCAGCCTCAGTGATCCTGGGACAGTGTGAACCCCTCAGTGTGTCTGGGGTTCACATCTCACGGGTGTCATCCTGTCACTGTCCCCAGATGCCTGCAGGCGCTGGGCACTGCAAAAGGGCATCCTCAGCCTGGGTGTTATTCCATCTCCTCAAGGCTTGGAAAAGTCACTGTGAACAAGCTGCTCTGGCTTTTTAGAACCCTTTGATCTGTGAAGTGACAGCTCAGTCCCTTCTGGCTGGTGCCCCCAGCCCTGCAGCTGCCTGCCTTCCCTCTTCTCCCCTCCCCTCCCCTGGGCTGCTCAGCTGGGCTCGTGTCCTCCCTTYCTTCACTTTCCTCGTCATCCCCCGGCCAAACTCCATGTGTGGGTGTCTCTTTACACCTGACAAAATCACTTTTGAGCTTATCTTTGCTCACCTCTGCTGTCCAGCATCCACCCCCATGAGCCCTAACACCTTCTGAAGTTTTGTAGCTTGTGGAGACAGCTCCWTAAAGACATGTTGAGTCTCAAACGAGACTCAGAGCCAACTGGCCACCTCAGCTTTGGCAACACTGGGTGTTGGGAAGGTTGYGCCTGCTCAAGGGCTCTGTGTAGTAAACCTGAAGCAAATTCCCAATCTGAGGAGCAGGGCAGCTCAGCTCCATTGCAGGGAATTTTCTTCGCAGGCTGGAGGAGATCCTGTTTGTTTTCCTTTTCCCAGGGGGAAATGAGTTGTCAGAGTAACCTGGACAAAGAGCAGTGTTTTAGATGGGATATTACAGCTTCATGTTTATTTGCTTGTTTATGGGACTTTTCTCTGTGCCCCTCTGTGCTTTTGAAGCACAGCAAGAATGTGCWAGACATGGTGATTGTTGATGGTGGCCGTGAGAAGGGGCCTGGTGGTGGTGGATGGCTGGGAAACCCGCTGGGCAGAGCTCCTACCTGAGAGGGGACAGGGCGGTGTCTGGGTGAGATCTGTCCCCTCTGCTGTGTYTAGTGTGTTCAGCAGCAGCTCTGTTCCTGTGGTCTGCCAGGAGCGACTGGGACAAGCCCCAGGGAAATCGCTGTTCCCACTTGGAAAGGAGCCCCGGGATGGTTCCCGGATGCTGGCACCACGTTGAACTCACTGCTTGAGCAGGAACTTAGGCCAGGGAATATTTCCAGCGGGGTGGGATGTGCGAGGTCCTCTGCTGCTGGCATCCTTTCCTCCAGGGCAGTCCTCCAGCCTKCCCCACAGCCCTGCTTAATCCCCTGCCTTCCCCTCCAAGCCACCGCACCATGAAATCCCCCGGTCCTGAGGGCTGCAAAAGCTGGAGACAAACTGTGCAAGAGGGGAAGGATGGAGGAGGATGGAGATGACAGCCTGCAGGAGACTCCTAGAGCTGGGGGAGTCCTGCCAGTGCCCGGGTCAGCCTTTGAAGGGCACGGAAAACCGGGATGAAAGCCAGTGCCCTGCTGCAGCCTGGGGCATGCCAGGCTGCTCTGGACCTTTGGCATGGAGCCCCAGGAGCCCTGGATCCCAGGGGAGCAGCCTGCCCTGGAGGAAGGCAGTGACCTTGGAGCAGATCCTCCTTGGAAAGGTCTGAGTGTAGGGGTAAGGTGAGAGGCCCCTGGACCCCTCGCAGCAGCTCAGAGGGAGAACTGGAGAGGCAGAGGGAGCTGCTTCAAATGCCCTCGTGCCCAACCATTCGTGCCCTCCTGCTGCCTCCATCAGGCAGCTCCACCACGACCTACTGCCAGATGCCGTAATTCTCCTCCTTCCCTCGCCCCAGGTTTCGTGGGTTGTTCAGTGCTTCTTTCTGCCCCCCCATTTCTCTGTTCCCCAGCATATTTGTGGGGAAGATGTGGGAAAAACTCCCAACGATTTTTTCAGGGTTTTTTCTTGAGGACATTTCCAGGTTGGTTTCTGATGGGATTTGAGGTGGAAGCTGACTTGTGGTGCTGTGTGTGCTGGGGATTAGGTCAGGCTGGTGGAGGAGACCAGCCAGGAGCCTCAGTGGGGAGAGCTGTGGAGATGCCCCACTGTGGTCCCTTCAGCCTGACCCAGTCTGGGATGAGCTGTTCCTTCCTTCGTGCCACATGTCCATTGAATTGTTGTCTCTGCGTGTCCTGCTCCAGCTCACRGAAGTGGTGGCCATCCATTCAGTCCCGGGAAGAGAGACATGGAACCTAATTCCATAATTCACCAAGCTGTTGGACTTCTCTTTGGCATGAAATTAAACAGTATTTGAATGCACAGTGGGGCTAATGCTACTTTGTGCAGCTTTTTATGAAGATTGTAAAATTGAGGCAGAAAGCAGATCTTGCTGTAATTAGAAGATGGAAGAGTTAATTATAGGGAGGAGTAGATTCATATTTGCTCTGAAATTTTCTAAACTGCTTTAAAATACCTTCAGCTGAAGGAGCTGAACTTCACTACGAACCTTTTGTGTGCTGAAGTGTAGAGTTTTCTTCATTCATTTGAATTGCAGCACAGAAGTCACAGGACTGTTTTTCCCCAGAGATTCAAGAGATTCCCCAGAGATTCTCTGGGTTCATTTTGTTGATATGTGAAGTCATTTGGGTGTTTGTTGAGCCCTGCAACCATTTACTTGATGTCCTTGAGGCAACCCGAGCCTCTTATTTCTATTTATGCACCCTTTGAGAAAAGATTTGAAAAAAAAGTCACCAGAGTGAGTCAGAGGCAACTAAGGGAGAGCTGGGAGATGAACCCCTAGCAGCTGGGGGAGGGTTGTGTGTGAAGGACACACTCTACGTAATGCTCCATTAAAACTTCATGAAGAGGTGTCCCAGAAAAAAATATTACAAAGCACACTAGGCTTAATATTAAATTCTTAGTTCTAGCAGTCTGGTCATTTTCAGGAAGGAATAATCAGCTTAACCGCAGCATTCCCATATTTAATGTTCTGAGAGGAGAGGGATTGTCTGATTTTTCTTTTTTTTTTTTTTTTTTTTTTCCCCTCCTCTTCTTTTCACAGTAATTAATGAAAGCCAAAAGCAGCAACTGGAATCTGTGAGCTACTCGTCCCGCTACGCTCTGGGGCTGTTCTATGAGGCTGGGACAGGGCTTGGTGTCCCCTGGGCTGCTCAGTACATCGCTGATAATCCCTGCATTCGCTTCATCTCCATCGATAACAAGAAGCGCAATATAGGTCAGTGCTCCCATTATTTCCCTTAAACACGGCCACAATGGAGGGTGTAGATCATGAGAAATGCTGTTTAATTGAGTGTTGCTATTCTGAACAGAGCGAGTATTTAACTCCAAGCCGCAGCGGATGGCGTTTAATGTCACATTTGGCCTGTAATAAAACACACAATGGGGGAGGGACGGCCCTCACGAAAGCACCCCCCAGCACATGGTTTACGTTACTGCCTTTATGAAACCAGTGTCAGGGGATTGGAGACATCAAAATGCTGCTATTCCARGAAAGAGCTGGGGTTCCTTTGTTTAAACACTGCTCCGTGCACATGCCCGTTTGTCTCCCATCATCCGTTACTCCGCGGCTCCTGCTCTTCCCGCTAAGCTCGGGAGTAGCAGTGAGTTGTATAATGGGGGCTGCTCAGCCCGGTTCAGAGTTAGCCAGGGYGCTTTGGTAATCAGGGAGAATCCCTGAAATGGCTGCACGTGCTCGGTAAGGCTTGGGGAGTATCCCACGGGACWGACCCTTCTCTATTTCTGGAAGTTGAGGAAGTGTAAGTTTTATTTGTTAAATGTATTTTGTATACCACGAGTGCGTTGGCATAGAATAGCTCAAGGAAAACCACTCACAGACCAATTAGAGTCACGGAATCCCAGGATGGTTTGGGTTGGAAGGGACCTTAAAGACCCAAAGTTCCAASCCCCTGCCATGGGCAGGGACACCTTGCACTATCCCAGGCTGCTCCAAGCCCCGTCCAACCTGGCMTTGGGCACTGCCAGGGATCCAGGGGCAGCCACAGCTTCTCTGGGCAACCTGTGCCAGGGCCTCCCCACCCTCCCAGGGAAGGGTTTCTTCGCGATATCCCATCTGACCCTGCCCTCTGGCAGTGGGAAGCCATTCCCCCTTGTCCCGGCACTCCAGGCCGTTGTCCAGAGCCCCTCTCTGGCTCTCTTGGAGCCCCTTTAGGCACTGGAAGAGGCTCTAAGATCTCCCAGGAGCCTTCYCTTCTCCAGGCTGAACAGCCCCAGCTCTCTCAGCCTTTCYTTGTAGGACAGGTACTCCATCCCTCTGTGGAAGCATAGGTTTGTTATTTTCCCTGAGAATTCAGCCTGTTGGTCGGAAAAGAGAGAAAACAAAACWGAAGAAGGGCTGAACTGGCTAAAGTAAGGATTCATCCACCCCGATGTGCTTCCTCCAGCAGTGAGACYATAGTGAATATGTAAAAAAAGAATGTAAGGAAAACCAAATACAGAGTGATTTTTTTCTCAAAGCGCCAGCACCAAGAACAACAAATACAGAATTATAATGGAATTACCAAACAGCTTTGCTGTCCCCAGATGCAATTTAACCAAGTACAAAGCATATTATTTGGGGCATATTGTCAATAAATATGTCAAAACTACCAGAACATCAGTGTTGAGACATACCTTTCTCACTGAAATTTCCCTTGAACTGGGGGAGAGATCTGCTTATATGAGCAAATTTTTCCAAGGAGAACAAATTGTATGTGTCTCTTCCTGGGAGACAGACTTTAGACAGCACAGGCAAGGGAGGCTGAGGGTGAAATTTATTTACATGTGAAGTCCTGCAACCAAAGCACTTGAATGTAAAGTTCCTTTATGCTGGTTTTAGCACATATGCAAGTGTTTTGCATCTGCATTTTTCTTTCTGTGCTTCTGACTGCCCTCCAGAACATTTCAGTGGGAGGCACAGCAGCACCTCACCATCCCCTCATCGTTCTTCCCATTCTTCCATTCTTCAACCCTGGTTGATTGGGATTCATCTGAAGAAGATGATGGTGACAATGGAAAGTAAACATTCAGAGAAAGCAGAATTGCTGGGTGGGGCAGCTGAGATCTTTCAGGACAGTCATCATTCCCAAAAAACCATCACCTTCTCCAGGTGTTTATTCACCTGATGTATCCACAGTTAGTGGGGTTTTATCTCCCTCTCACTGCCACCTCAGATAGCAGCCTTTTAATAAATAGCATTGAACAATAGTGAYCCAAAGGCAGTAACTGTAGCTGGTAGTTGTCCCCTGCAGGGGGATTGGAACTGGGTGATCCAGGTCCCTTCCAACCTGCCCCGTTTTAYGATTCTGTGATTCCATGAGCTTTCTGCTAAGGGACTCCCATCTGTAACATCTCCCTACAGCAGGGAGTCCAGCCCTCCAAGGCCAAAAGGCGAAGTCCAGCCCTCCATGTGGAAGTGCAGACCGTCCTTGTCGCTGGTCTGAGGCGTGGCAGTCCCTGCTTTGGCTGGGTGGAGCGGAGACATCCACCCCACGCACGTTTCGCGTTTCACCAGCCGAGCGCCGACCGGCCTCGCTGTTACAGGCACACACTGGGGTGGGTGCGATAAAGCGGCTCCTGCTGTAAGCAGGAGCCTCCAGGAGGGAAGGCTTTTTCCATCAGCCGAGGATCCCGGCTGCCGTTGGAAGAGCCCCCTCTCCGCCCGCTCCAAGGTTACGTAAGGCAGAGCCCACAAGGAGCGYGTGTGAATTCCCAGAGTGGTGTCCATGAATATTGAACACCGGGTGCGATTGGCTGCCTCGCACACCCCATCCATATTCATGCCGGCTCGGGGGAGACGGTGGGAATTCTCCAGCATGAATTATTTCTGGAATACCGCAGTCTTTGCATCGCTCTGCGTTCCAGGAGGACTAAAGATAGATGACACATGAAAGTGGAAGTGGTTCCTTTCTCTCGCCCCGGGACTGCGGGGTTATGTAATTTAAAGGGAAGGTTCGCCTCACAGGTTTCTAGGATCGGTGTAATTCGGGAGTATCCTCTTTAATTTTAACATACAGGTTCCTTTATCTTCTCAGTACTGAAATAAGGATTTTTAGGAAGATGGAAGAGTTTAAGAGCTGTTTAAGTTTTTGCCTCATTGTGTGGCCAGTTGAGTTGGAATTCCCTGCCAGCCCTGCCTGCTTTTTAGAAAACGCATCCCAAAGTGTTGGTGAGGCTAAAGAAATGCTGGATTTCTGAATATAAAAAAGTTGGTGCCATTCTTAGTGCGACTCCTCCCAAATGTGCCTTGTCAGGTAGAGTAGATTTTATTCCAGGGAGAATATGGGACCTTACCAACCACGGGAACTTCTGAGGGTAACTGGGGGAGCTCGCTGACCCTTCTGCCAAATAGCAGTGCAGCATTTTGAAAGTGAGCCTCCATCTCTCTGGCTTTCTGGGTGTAGTGAAGTTGATCACTGCCCTTTTTTTCCTTTTAGATAGAGTTTTATGAGGCTTGCACTCTGGCTTCTCTTTTGGCAGTGTGCTGATCCCTCCCAGGGAGCAGGGATGCAGTTCCAGAGGTGACCAGCTTCTCTCCTGCCCTCCACACTGATCCAGCAGCATTTCCTGTACAGCCTGACTTCCAGGGTTTGTTTGGTGTGGCAAAAGCCCTTTCCCTTCCCCTCATGCTACCCAGGCCCAGAATSGGTTTAGACAGCATGCCCAGGTTCTAGGTCATGATTCAGTTTCCACAGGAAGTTCAACATGGGGAGACTTTGCTGCTTAATTCAGTAACTCAAAGGGGGAATTGAAAACTCAATGAGCTGCCTGTTCTCCAGAAACTTGTTTTGCACGTGCTATGGAAGAGATGAGAGGTTTGAAATCATTGGTGAAATCATGGGTGGAATCCCTGGCTGTAACAAGACACAGCAAGTGATAAATATTTATTTTATTAAAATGCTTAGACATCTTTTAATGGGCCTTTTCATCAAGTTTATGTGGAAGAATTTGCCAAAATACCACGTACACTTTAATAAATCCCAAGTTTCCTAGTAGGCTTCCCCACTTGGTCTTCTGTCGCTCACAGTCTCTGTGGAGAGACATCAGAATACCTGTTTTCTCCCCCAAAAAGAGGAAGCAAAGTCTGAGGAGCATTTCTGATGGTTTTCCAGGCAGCTGGAAAAGCTGATGCCCACAGAGATATGTCCCGGGGTGGTCTGTGAAATCAGGAAACATCTTCACACCCTTTTTGTCACATTTTCCCAGTCCTGAAGAGGGAAGGGTTGGCCAAGCTGGCCCACCCAAGAAAGAGACTCAGAGAGGGGATCCTTCCTTAGGAATTGAAAGCCGCGCCTTTCGTGCTGGCTGTGGGTGCCAGATTTGGTACTGAAATTAAAATCTTTTTCTAGGAATGTGCCAATTCAAACAAAAGGTTTAACCGGAAAAGGCTTTCTGCTTCCAAAGGAGGGGATTGCTGGATAAGGGACTGAGAGGGAATCACTTAATTTAACAACCAGCCCAGCTGAAATGCAGCATAACCCAGGTCGTGTCCTTGCTCCATCCTGCTCGTCAGAGGCAGAACAGCCCCAGCAGGAATGACTCCCACAAGGATCTGCTGGGTCCTCATTGTGCCTTGGCACAGGGCGGTCCCTGAGCCCGAAAACCCCCTATTCTGGGCGAATTCTCTGGCTGCTGGTTGTTAGGCCACATCTGTAAGGTGACAAAGCAACGTGCCAGTGGGGACAGGAGTCACCTGCTGCAGAGAACCTACAACCAGCCCCAGATGTAGCAAAGCTTGGCCCTCTCCAAGTCTGCTGGGATGAACTTGAAATGAGCACTTGAGCTGATTTCGTGTTCGAAAGGTGGGAACAAACTTTTTAGCAGGGTCTGTTGTGATAGGACAAGAGGGGGTGATGGGACAAGAGGCAGGGTGGATTTAGACTTGATAAAAGAAACMATTTTTTTTACAATGAGGCTGGTGAGGCCCTGGCACAGGTTGCCCAGAGAAGCTGTGGCTGCCCTTGGATCCCTGGAAGTGTCCAAGGCCAGGTTGGATGGGGTTTGGAGCAACCTGGGCTAGTGGAAGGTGTCCCTGCCCATGGCAGGGTGTGGAATTAGATGATTTGAAGATCCCTTCCAACCCAAACCATCCCATGATTCTGTTATTCAAGTCTTTAGTAKTTCTTTGTTGCAGAGATTGTCGTCCTTGACTTCTTGCCTGTGCTCCTTGTGAACAACTTGTGTTGTTATTCCTTGTGGYTTTTTCCCATCTGGAAGGACAGAGTGGTACCACAGATATTTTTGTTCTTGTTGACTCCCAGGCTAGAGGCACAACTGTCAGCACGTGGGGAATACAGGTTTTAATGAGCAACCCTGCAAAAGCACCTCTCTTCCTTCTGCCTTTCAGAGTCTCCTGAGGTTGGGCCCTCAGTCGTGGTCCACACGACAGTGACCTTTGGGAGGGAGCACCTGGAGTCAGACCCTGCAGAGGTGCAGCAGATCATTCTTGATCACCTGCAGAGGATTGTGCCATCCCTGCCTAAACCAAGCAGCATCAAGTGCCAGAAATGGAGATACTCTCAGGTATTCCCTGGTGGGATTGGTCATCTGGGAGGACGCTGCTGGGGCTGTGGTTTTCACCCTCAGGCAGTAAGAGGAAAGGGGATAATTGCTCAATATCCATGATACATTGCTCCAYGTAGCCATGAGCAGCATCCAAGGCTGGCCAGCAGAAGCCAGGTCATTTCTAACCATTTTTTACCATAATGGGCCTGCTCAGCAGTGAGTTATGCAGCTCTCCTGGTAAGCAGGGGCAGGAACAGTGCACAGGAAGGAAGTAAATCCCACGTAATTCGGTGGGATTTTCACTGGCATTTAAAAACATGACTCAGTCCATCTCTCTGCATCCAAAAGTATGTGGTATTATTAGCAAAATTCCCACCCTACCACAGAAGAGCAGAAGTACAGACGCACTAATTGTTATTATTTGATTTGGCCCAGCTCAATTTAACAGCGTGTTATGCGAAAAGTATTTTAAAGTAAACTACCTAAGGGTAATAATAGCAAAACGTGTGTATTTTACAGGCTTCTTKTAAAAATCCAAGGAAATTGTTGGCAATTTCCTAAAGTATTGGAGTGCATCWACGTGTTTACCCAAAGCCTCTCAAGTTCAATTACATTGGTGAAATTGAACATGGAGGTTGATGCAAAATATTTACTTTTAAAGCAGTCCCCTAAAAATTTTTCCTTTTTTGAAGTTGCTGTGGATGGCTGTTGTGGAGTCTGCTCGTACCCCTTGATCTGCATCCAATTTAGGAACCTGGTCTTGTTAGCACAAAGTTTATTTTTCTGCGAGTAAAGTATTGGTGGACTGCAAAAGTGACCTTAGCATAAATATTCATATTTATATAAATCATGTCAAAATCGTGGTGTGCTTTACAAGTCCCTCTTTATCGGTTCAGGGGATTTTTTGCAAAAAACAGTTGTCCCTCTTAAGGCATTGTTCCCTGGTTGTGACATGTGGTCTTTTCTCCTGCCTTACCTGCTGAAACCTCCTTGTGAGCACGAGAGCTGCGGGTGGGAGTGGGGAGAAGAGTTGGATCCAGCCCTGGAAAGGGTTCCCAAGCCCCATCCTACTCCTGCTTCTGTTGCTGCTGCCAAGCAAGGCTCARACTTCAGCATCTCCTGGTGCCACAGGAGGAATTACCACCAGTCTTTAATTTGGTGGATGAATGTCAATATGTCTTAGGTTGCAAATAAGTCAGTGTAGGTCAGACCCGTTATCTCAATAAAGAGATCTCTAATGCCACCCTATAAAATAATCAGTGCCTAAATTAAATATCTGGGACAGAGCTCCCTCTTTCTCCTAAAGCTCTCTTTACTTTCAATTATAATAAGCTGTTGCCASAGAGGCCAAGGGAACTGATAAGATGGGTGCATCTTTCCCTTGACTCTTTTAGATGGGATTTATCCTACTTGTTAATTAAATCCGGCTGTAACATCCTTCACATGGCCAAACACAATCCTGGGATTAAAATGCAGACATTACAATTATCCATGGCAGATGAGGGATTAGGACTTCCAGAATTCTACTGACGCTGCTTAGCAGCACAGCTGCAATTCTGGATCCCCTGCTCTCATTATGGTGAAGGCACCATTAGCAGTCAGAGCCAACAGCTTCCCAACCCACCCTGTGTCTTTGGCAGAGTCGCTTTATATGGAATTACTGAGGTTGGAAAACACCTCCAAGATCACCAAGYCCAACCTTTGACCAAATACCAAGGAGGGGTAAGAGCTGTTTGGTACAGCCAGCACCAGATAAACACTGGGTAGCCAAGAAGGAAGGATGCTCAAAAAGCCAAACCTTTCTGCATTGTTTATACTCAGTTTGATCTGTAAGAAAAATTTAGGAATAAATTAAAAGTACTGACTTAAAATTAGTCTGAGAGGGAGGATCTCTGTCTGGATTTGCCGTACCTGGATAGACTCTTCAGTTGAACAGAGGAAAAGGGTTGCAACTGGTTATTTCAGCTGATTTCCTCCTCTGAGGAGATGCTAACACCCAGTAACACAAAATGCAGCCAGTAACATAAACGTGAGTGCTCTGCAGCTCATCCACACTTGGCAATGGCAGAGAATGGCTCAGCAGTGGCCAGCTGAGGGTACATTTGAATCAGTGGAAAAATCCCCTGGATTTAGCAAGATTCCTTGGAAGCTGACAGTCTCATGATGGGATACAGCAATGGTTTACTGTATGGAAATGCAAGAAATTACCAAAATAGATTTGTACTCTCTGTATCGYGCTGTGCCAGGTTGGACAGCAGCAGGAATTTCTCCATGGAAAGGGTGGTCAGTCCATGGCAGGGGCTGCCCAGGGAGGTGTTGGAGTCCCCATCCCTGGAGGTGTCCAAGGAAGGCCTGGACGTGGCACTCAGTGCTCTGGGCTGGGGCCAAGGTGGGCATCGGGCACAGCTTGGGCTCCATGGGCTGGGAGGGCTTTTCCAGCCTCAATGATTTTAKGATTCTGTGATCCTGGAGATGGCAGGATCCTTTGTTGAATCCCACTGCAAGGGGGATTTTGCAAGCCCCCCTTTGCTGATGTGAGATCAGCCTCATACCTTTTGACTGAGAGATCTCTACACTGGGTTCAGACAAGTCATTTCGGCTGAGATGGGCTGAGAATAAGACAGGACAGGCTGTAAAGTTTCTAARTTTCCACACACAGTACAGTTTTATTCTAATTATTTAACTCCCAGAAATAAATATTTTACTATGGTACTTTGATAGTTAATGTTTGGATCTGCCRTTTGGGATGAGACTCCAGGTTGGACGGGGCTTGGAGCACCCTGGGATAGTGGAAGGTGTCCCTGCCCGTGGCAGGGGGTGAGACTGGATGATCTTAAAGGTCCCTTCCCACCCAAACCATTCTGTGGTTCTGTGATGTGTTTCTGTGGTGTGAAATTCAGGTAAATAAAATACTTTCTCTTCCCACTCCCTGTATATATGTTTTCTTTTTCAGGTTACAGAAGCTGTGCCCAATTGTCCAGGGCAAATGATCCTTCACACTCAGCCTCTTCTGATCTGTGGGGGTGACGGATTCACTCGTTCCAACTTCGATGGCTGCATAGAGTCTGCCCTGAGCCTTGCAGAGGCTGTGAAGCCTCACTTACAGCAGTTTCAAAGTCAAGCTGCTAAACTTCCTCTAGATTTGTTATGAATTTTGCAGTGATGGATTGAATTTGAGTTTAAGGTCAGCATCATCTTGTAAAAACATATAAAGGAAGATGTATTGGTGCACTGTAATAATTATTGAGATGGAATTAAATTGAATTTTCCAGGGTCTGCATTTCACCATCTGACATCCTGTATCACAGCAAGTGACCACTGTGATTTACTGCTGCCTTTGACCATTTCTAGTGCAGTATTTTAAGTGACAGTAAGAATTCAAGACTTGTTAATCTTAAAAGTGTGCAGAAAACTGAGTATGAGGCATCTTTGACTCAGCACTGTGTTGTTCCTCTCAAGTGGTTCTCTGAAGAGCTGTGATGCTCTTTCAGGGGCTTTATATCAGCAGCAGCCTCTGATACCACGAGTGACAGATAAGTGGAGATGTCTCTGACTCCACCCTTTCAGCAGTCTCTCAGCTCTGGTCATTCTGACTCCTCAAAGTACCCGTTAATAAGCARATTTTCAAATCATGAGATTTTTGAYTTGGAAGTTTTTCGAATCACGGCGAGTCTCAAATTGCTCCTGCTTCATATCCCAGGATCACTGAGGCTGGAAAAGTCCTCCAAGACCATGGAGTCCAACCTGTGACTGATCCCCACCTTGTCCCCAGCCCGGAGCACTGAGTGCCACGTCCAGGCCTTCCTTGGACACCTCCAGGGATGGGGACTCCAAACCTCCCTGGGCAGCCCCTGCCATGGCCTGACCACCCTTTCCATGGAGAAATTCCTCCTGAAAATATTGTGACAGTGTATCAAAACACCTCTGTCCTGCAGTTTCCCTTCAGATTAGGACCATTTAGACAAAAACTACTTGTTTTTTTTAAGTTGGAGTGGAAAAGTTGGTGGATGTGGCCACGCTCCAGGCAGCGGGAGCGCTGCAGGCAGGGAGATGTGGCATTGACTTTCCCACGCGTGGCGGGTGACATCACGGGGGGGTGATGTTTCCRAGAGGCCACTGTGTCCAAAGGGGTGGCAACAGAAGAGACTTGTCTGSTTGATTTCCTGGGATTTCCCCTGGATGGGTGTGATTTTCAATGGACTGGCAGACCTGTCCATTCCGGCCGCCATCTCCCTGTTCCCAGACACGGGGGGTGGCTGTGTTTGGTCTCGTCCATGCCACGAGCCACAGCTACTGCCTGAAGTGGAGTTGGAGCGTTCCAGCTCCCAGGCCATGATGTTCTGGTCTTCCTCATCACAACGAAAGCCAGGGCCACGGATTCTCAAAGCCTTTCAGCTCCCAGTTGTGGTAACTTCCACCCAGGGAACATCACTTGGGAGGGCTGGCCCCTGGCATCCTGTGCAGTCACTGCTTTGACAGTAGGATCAGGGAATATGGGAACAAGGTTGTAATGGATGGATCTGCCCGGTGATCAAAAATCACTTCAATCAGGAAAAATCCCAGGAAATCAACCAGACAAGTCTTCCATTGCCAAAGACCTGGGCTGTATTTTTGTGCAAGCATATGGAAATAAGAGATTCATTTAGTTTCGGAGAATTTGATTTTTTTTTAAAATTTTATTCTTCAAAGGCAGCTGCAGGTGGGAGGTGCTGCCCAGCTGAAGACACGTGGTAGGTTTCCATAGCACGGAGCTGGGAAACRTCCCTGCAGTGAAAGCCACTGGAGCTCTCCCAGAGGCCAGGATTTCTGAGGGATCTTGCTGCCCTTGGATGTGCCAGCATTGACACATTCGGCTGTCCTAGAAGGCATGTGTGACTGGGGAGGAGGGTGTGGAGGCTTCTGGCCTGACCCTGCTCCCAGCAGCACYGACACCACAGCTACAGCAGGTTGTGGGGGGTCATGTCTGGGCCAGTTGGGGCATCCCCATCCTCCACTGTGACCCTATTTCTTCTCCATGGAGGGACAATGTGCTGGTGGAGCACCAGACCCAAAGCAGTGGCACCAGCRTGGGGTGTGACTGTGACAGTGACACAGGAGTTTCCTCTTTGGGTTAATGCAAGGAAGAGGAACCTGACCCTGCTCCACCCAAACCCTGCAGTCGTGTCTGGGTCACCAGTCCCAGCCTGGCACCCAAGGCTCTGTGGCYGGCTGGGCAAGGGCAGCGTTTGCCTGGCTGCAAATTCCAGCATAACCGGCTCCAAGAGGCTGGTGACAGGCCATTGGGAGGCTGTGACATGCCATGAGGAGGCTGTGCTGGAACCAGGAACCTGGRTGCTCCCAGGGAGGACGAGGGCGCTCTCTGAGCTGCCCAGCGAGCACCTTGAGCCCGCGTGCAGAGATTTCCCCGGAGCCAGAGCCGGTTTTGCCTCTAATCCAGCCTCTGGCTCAGATGTGCCGTCCCTAAGCCGCTTTGTGTGGCAGAGCTGGAGCCCTGAAATCCCGGAGCCTTCTGCTGCCGCTGTGCCCGGCTCGCTGCAGTGCCTCCCTGTCAGCCTCCTTGGGATTTGTGCTTGATTCCCACATTCAGGTGGCACCTCCGAGATCAGCCGTGGAAGGTGCAGCTCCCACAGGGCGTGGAACAGCCCTTTGCCGAGGAGGAGGGAGGGTCACTGGCTTTCTTTTCAGGAAGAGCCAAGCAAAATTTCTCCCCTGGAGGTAAATGAARGGGAACAGGTGAGAAACAACCCCGAGAGAGTTACGGCTCCATCCAAAGGGGGAGATTTTGTGTTGAGCAAAGGTGGTGCGGGGCAGATTGCTGTCACTTTGGAGGCTGTGGTGCTGAAACCCGTGGAGACCCTTGAAAATCCTCGTGATTGTTGTCATTTCCCACTTCTCATCCCACAACAGCAGAGCATCGCCAGGGAAAAACCCAGCCGAGGTCCTTACACACCACGCTGTGTGCGGCTGTCACCCTTCTCCCCCACCGCTCCCAGCATGTGGGGAAGGGGCTTAGTGCCGGGGGTTTAGTGCAAGCCGGGGCCACTCGGGTGAGCAGAAAGCCGCGGCTTGCCCCATCCCAGCCCTGCTGTGGGAAAAGCGCCCGTTCCCCGGTGCCCCTGGCGCCGACCGCGGAGCCGGTCACGGGGCCGCTGCGGTCAACCACAGCTCGGCGTGACATTATCTGCCCTGCTCAGGGTTCCTGAGAGCCGGGCGGCACCGCCTCCCTCACCTGTGCCGGCCCGAAACATCCTTCCTCTCTCAGCGCTATCTGCCGCCCCATCTCGCCCGGGCAGGTCGCACGCCCCGAGGGCTCTGGCTGCCGCAAGGGCCGGGGCTGCTTCCCCTCGGCTCGCCCCGGGGCACGGCAGTGCTGCTGGCACCGCGCGCGGGTCCGGCCGGCCCTCTGCAGCCCAGGCTGGGGGGAAAAAAATCGGGGGGGRAAAAAAAAAAGTGGTGGTCAGTCAGCGCTGGAATATAGGTCAGCCTCTGTCCCGGCAGCTGCTTCCCTTGCCCAGGGCACAGGGAAAGGGCGTGAGCTGGCAGGAGAGGAGGGGATCAGCCGCTCTCCTTGGCCGCCTTTTCCGAGCGCAGGGAATCCCGGCTCAGCCCCCGGGAGCCGGGCGAGGCACCGCCGGCGTTCCCTGCGCTGCGAGCCGTGCGCACGTGGCCGTTCCCCGGCACGGGAGCGATGGAGCCTCGGGAACACGCCGGGACAAAGGGATCGTTGTTCTCCAGCTGCTCACAGATGTGTTGTTGCGGCGGCCGCTGGCGGTGCAGGGGTGTTGCTCTTGACGGGGAGAGCTGGAGCCGTCCTGGTCCAAACCCTGGGTTACCAGCACCCTGCATCCTGGTGGGTTTGGGTTTGCCGCCTCCCTCAGCACACCCGGGCAGTGCAAATCCCACCTTCCTTCTATTTGAAAGGCACTCCTGGAGGCCACCTTGGGAGTGCAAACCGCAAACACAGCGGGACCGGAGCAAGTGTAAATAAACCCCGTCCCATATYCCAGGCCCAGCCAGTCCCTTGGCCCTCGCCGAAGGACTTGCCAGAGGATTTTTGAGCAGGGCACAACAGCTCTGGGCTGGGGAGAAAACTGRGCTTTCTGCCTCAAACGTGGCTGTTTCTCCAGACGAAAGAGCTCATCATATTTCCACCCCCAGCACCGTGTGCTGGAACTGGGAAGGGAAACAGCAAATGAAAGGGACCCGTCTGCTCCCGGTCCTGGTCCTTGACTAACTCCCTTTATCACCCTGCTGCTCTGGGGTGGATTTTCCTTTAGCTGTGAAATGCTTCYGGGTTTTTCCATTAGAACTAAACTCGCAGGTAGGATTGATGTTCAGAGAGCAGCTCAGCTCCAAAGGGAGGAATTTGGTCGGGCAGGGAAAATTTCAGGTATRGTTCATGCACCAGCCACATGGTCAAGAGATCCTAGGCCAAGGAGGGGACACGACTTGGAGGAATGTATTTTTCTTTGCTCAAATCTGCCTAAAAATAGGTGAAGTTTTCTTGTGGGACTTGTCTTCTTATGTCTTTCTCGTCTATGAGTATTATTTTTTAATCTGGTCAGTAAGAGAACGATCTATTTCTGTATGGATATTTAAAAAAAAAATAAAATTCATGATTTCTTGCTTTTGATTTTCCCTGGAGGTCAAAACTGGAGATGAAAATCCTGAGCCATATTCACTGGTGCAGTGTACACACAGAGGGCTTCATGTGGGGGTGCTCAGCCTGGCCCAGGTCCAGTCAGTTATTTTGGAAGGAATAGGAAATTCAACTCCTAAACTAGTGAGAAAAACAGACCTGGGACACTGTAAGGCAGATTTTCTGCCTGCATCTCTGAGCACAGGCCTGTAACTCAAGGGTGCTAAAGAAATCCCTGCTTCCAGGGAGCGGCCAGAGGGTTAATTTTGGCTCCCTCTGCCTCACTTTATTCTCTGAATAATGAAATTAGTTGTTCCAGAGCCTTTTGAAGGGCTGAGCTTAGCCTTCTTGCAGAACAATACACGCTGTGCTCTCGATGTGAGTGCCCTTATGGTGAACTTTGAGCTACACATCTGCTATAAAGAAGTAACTCTTATTCCCAGTTGGCCATGGCTAGGAAAGGATTCTGGCTCCGTGCACGCCTCGGCACAGCTCTGTTTGCTCCGTGGAAGCCTGGGTGCAGAGCAGAGGGGCAGGAACCATTCGGAAACCTCGTTAAAACTCTCCGGCACGTTCAGAGCTTTCATTGGGAGAGGGAGAGCTGGGGATGAGCCCTGCAGGAGCTGAGCACGCGCCTAAGCTGCAGCCCATTCCCAGCAAAGCCCCTTAAATCTGGGCATTAACTTCCCAGCTGTGCCGGGAGGCTGCACGAGGAATTTCCTCGGGATGCTTTCGGTTGGCGTTGATGAAGAGAAACATGAGCTCTGGGCTGCTTGTGGGTGATTTACGGGATCACAGGATCAGTGAGGCTGGAAAAGCCCTCCAAGCCCATYGAGTCCAAGCTGTGCCCRATGCCCACCTTGTCCCCAGCCCAGAGCACTGAGTGCCACATCCAGACATTCCTTGGACACCTCCAGGGYTGGGAACTCCAAACCTCCCTGGGCAGCCCCTGMCAAGGCCTGACCACCCTTTCCATGGAGAAACTCCTSCTSMTGTCCAACCTGAGCCTCCCCTSGCACAGCCTGAGGCYGTTTCCCCTTRTCCTGTCCYTGTTCCCTGGGAGCAGAGCCCGACCCCCCCTGGCTGCCCCCTCCTGTCAGGGACTTGTGCAGAGCCASAAGGTCCCCCCTGAGCCTCCTTTTCTCCAGGCTGAGCCMCTTTYCCAGCTCCCTCAGGACTGACTTTACAGCAAAGCCGGTTCTACAGGCTTCACTTGTCCTGCTCCCTTTCTTATCTCCCTGCCCTTCTGGAGATGAAGGATGCCCAGGATGGGGCAGAGGGAAGGGTGGGGAGGGTGTGGAGGCCCTGGCACAGGTTGCCCAGAGAAGCTGTGGCTGCCCCATCCCTGGAAGTGTCCAAGACCAGACTGGATGGGGCTTGGAGCAGCCTGAGATAGTGGAAGGTCTCCCTGCCCATGGCAGGGGCTGGAACTGGATGGGCTTTAAGGTCCCTCCCAACCCAAACCATTCTGTGATTCTGTTATTCAGGGGAAAGCTGTATTTCCAAGCAGTTTCTCTGTGCCCAAAGCCCCTGATCTTTGTAAACCAGAAAAAGTAGGACAAAGGTGTAGGAAGGAGACTGACATGGTGAGAGCTCAAGGTGATTTGTGTGGTGGCATCTCCCTGGAGACCCTGGTTCCCAAATGGACATGCCATTTGTTAATTATTGTAGGCAGTGTTGATGGTATCATTTAAAACCACAAGTGGCAAAACACGTGGCATGTTGTGGGTGTCACAGAGTCACCTTTAGCATCACCAGGTGTCTGTGTGGGATGATTCATGCAGTCACAGTGACTTGGTCACATTGGCTGTTAGATCTCATGGTTTCTTACACCATCTCAGGAAGTTCAACATGAAAAAAATTTTGTTTCTTTTTCCTCCTTTTCTTTTAGTGTTGCAGTTGGCTGTGGATCAGGATTGTCCCACTGGCAATGGTTTTCCCCTCACAAGCCTCACTTTTGATCCTCGTCCTCTCAGTTGCTCTTTTTGATGCTGGTGGCATCTCCATCCGCATCAGCAACCTTCAGCACCTGCAGTGGGAGGTGCTGTGCCCAAAAATGAGCTCTTCTCTCCAAAACCACCCCATGACCACAGGCTTCTCATCCAAGGACCTAAATCTGAACTTGTCGAGTGGAAGGCACAGTGAAGAGCTCAGAAACACAGGGTTTGGGGCAGTTCAGTCCTCCAGAATCAGGGACTGTTTTATTTCCCCTGCACGTTGCAAGAGGAGCAGCTTGAGTCCATCCCAGGAYGTTGAGAAATGGTAAACCCAGGATTTCATGCAGTGCTTGACTGACTCCTGTGTCTTTTTCCTGATGGGACTGACTGCAGCTCGAACCAGCAGGACTTGACAGGCCCTTTGTCCCTGCCCTGAGGAGCCCGTTGGAGCACAGTAATTCCCTCTTCAGCACACGGCAAGGAAACTGCTTCATAATCTTCTTTTCCAAAGCAAAATAGGCCAAGCATCTTGATCCTTTCCTTTTCAGCCTGGATCATGGCAGAGATGCTGGACATGGCAGCARGGTCCTGTAATCCCTTGGGATGTCCGGGAGCATTCACCCTCTCCTCTGTGGGACTTGGCTCCATGCAAAACGTCAGGATCCCGCCCAGAGACCTGGCTTTGAAGGGCAGGATCTGAGAAGGGCCCAGGAAGTGAGCTGCTCCAGTCCRAGCAAAGCAACCAGGCGGGGTCTTTTTCCCTGGTGGAAAAACCACTGGAGAGAGATTGCTGCCATGGAAAAGCGGAGTCATTGCCAAACACGGAAATGTGTCCTGATCTGTTTACTAATATTTGGTGCTCCTTTCTGGATGGTGTTCAAACTGAGAAATCCAACCACACGCGTCAGCAACTTCCTGCCCCCCTCCCCACCCTCCGCTCCCGCACCCGGGGGAGAAGCCGGGCTGGGAAGAGCTGGTGAGAGGCGAGGAGGGAATGGGGTTGTTGTTTTCATCTCGCGGGAGGCGTCCCCGGGCTGCTGGCGCCAGGCTGTGCTCGGAGGGGCACGGGGAGAGCTCCAGAGGCGTTTGTCGCACGCAGCGGTCCCCGGGGCTCTCCCGGCCCGAGGTCGGGGCAGGAGGGCGCGGACGGGCTTTGCCTGCCCGGCCCCTCGGGCAACCCAGGCCCGTGCCAGGCCGGTTCCTGATGGGAAATAAATGGCATCTCACAATTGTGCCTTTATGGTGGGGCTGTTTACAGCTGTCTCGGGCTGAGGGGGAGGGATGGCAGGCACGGCCAGTGCGCAGCCACCGAAAGGTCAGCGCGGCGCGTGGGGCTGCCGCAGCCCTCCGGCCGCTCCCGGCCCGCGGCTGTCCGCGGCATCAGCCGTCCCCAGCCCACATTTAACAGCGCTCAGCGTGCCTGGTGTTCCTTGCTGAGAACGCTGGTTGTGCTAAAACCAGGCCTTTTCGCACAGTCCTCCAGGATCTTCGCTTTCGTCGCAGGTTCTTTGGCGTTTGAGGTTCCGACGTTGTCCTGCCTGGTTATAAAACGATGGGATCTGGGGTTTCACTGCCCTGCTCTGCATGACTCATAAAATTATAGAGCCATGGAATGGTTTGGGTTGGAAGGGACCTTTAAGACCATCCAGTGCCACCCCCTGCCATGGGCAGGGACACCTTCCGCTATCCCAGG
Organism: Amblyornis subalaris; assembly: GCA_018881555.1. Classification (NCBI taxonomy): domain Eukaryota; kingdom Metazoa; phylum Chordata; class Aves; order Passeriformes; family Ptilonorhynchidae; genus Amblyornis; species Amblyornis subalaris. The sequence goes on from JACAXG010000139.1 coordinate 751,072, forward strand.
CTGCTCCAAGCCCCATCCARCCTGGCCTTGGACACTTCCAGGGATCCAGGGGCAGCCAAGCYGTGCCCACCTGGACCCAGTGCTCTGCCTGGGGCTGGGGCTGGACACCCACCGACGTCCTCTCCACCAGGAGAGAAAGAGATGGATGTCAGATAATCTCCCTGAGTTTGCACAGGGACTCTCTCCAAAAATAAACCAATTTGGAAAAAAAAAGGTCTGTATTTGTCTTGCCCTGTGAGCAAGAYGGGGAAGCCAATACAGAGCCAAATAGGACACCAAGATCCAGTTACATAAMAGTTCTGACTTTCTGAACACATAGTTGGCCCAAATTAGGCAAAAAAGACAAAAATGCTGATTTTATTTGCTTTAAGTCCTGAAAATTTCTTTCCTGAAGCCCTGAAGCACAGTGTGGAATGCACACCACAGGGTGCCTCGAGGCTCTGGCCTGCAGTGGCGGTACCTTCAGTGCCCACCCTGGGCCAGTCAAGGCCTCATTTCCCAGCCACTGTCCTTGCTCATTCCCTGGCCTCTCTGATCACTGATTCCTTTGGTTTCACTCCAAAACTGGGAGTGGGATCCCCTTCACAAGTTGGGCTCCTGGAGGGTGGAGGGAATTTGGGGGTATCTGGTGGAAACCCACCTGCCCGCCTGTCCAGGGAGCCACCCATTGCTCCAGCACCACAAGATCCATTGAGATCTTCTCCCCTCTGAAAATTGTTTCAAGTTCATCAGATTGCAATTTTTTTAGTATTATTATTATTATTTTTGGTGGAAAAACTTCCACTGGAAAATTTCTGATCAGTCCTGAATCACACCCTGAAACCAAGCTGCACTAACAGTCTCTCTGGCTCATCCAAAGGGAGAAGATCAGGCCGGGGCATCCTGTCCCTTCCCTGYGACTTGCCCCCTTGCTGTGACCTGCCTCTGGAGTCCCAGCTGAGTCATTTTGCTGGATCATTTTTTGAGATATCTTTATGTTATCCCAATTTTGTTTTCTGGGGGTTTTCCTTTCTCACTGCCAATGACACTTCAGCAAACTCTTCCAGCTTAAACCAGGGCCTGTGTTGGACCAAAACACTGATGTACATGTCAGAAACAGCCTGAAAAGGCAGCTGAGAAAAATGTGTGGAATAAATTCAAGGGGCCATCAGCTCAGGAAGAGCTGCATGTGCAGAGGGACAGCAGATCAGCCTCAAGAGTGACTGARAGGTGGCTTTGCAGAGGGCCCTGTCTTTGGTTGTCACTCCTGTGCAGACACCACTGACTTGGGCTGTCATCTGGCAAACTTCTGTATATGCGCAGCTTAGGCAAGGTTTTGAAGTGTAGCAGACATATAAGTCTCCCAAAAATACAGAACTTGGGGGGTTCTGTTTCRAGATTTCATTAAAATACTTCATTASGTCAGGARTTAACCTTACAGAGTTACAGAATCCCAGAATGGTTTGGGTTGGAAGGGACCTTAAAGCCCATCTCATTCCCTCCCCTGCCATGGGCAGGGACACCTTCMACTATCTCAGGGTGCTCCAAGACCTGTTCAACCTGGCCTTGGACACTTCCAGGGATCCASRGACAGCCACAGCTTCTCTGGGCAACCTGTGCCAGGGCCTCACCACCCTCATAGATATTAATTTCTTCCCAATATCCCATCTAACGCTGTCCTCTGTCAGTGGGAAGCCATTCCCTGTGTCCTGTCACTCCAGYTCCTGATGAACAGTCCCCCTCTGGCTTCCCTGCAGCCCTTTCAGACACTGGAAGGAGCTGTGAGGTCTCTGCACACCCTTCTCTTCTCTAGGCTGAACAGCCCCAGCTCTCCCAGCCTGGCTCCATAGGGAAGGTGCTCCAGCCCCCTCAGCAACCTCATGGCCTTCTCCAGGCTCGCTCCAGCAGTTCCACGTCCTTATGCTGGGGGCACCAGGAACTTCCCTGCCCATTCACGCTCCTCAAGGGAGCTGCTGGCTCCAGGGCTCATCTGAAACCTGCCCTGAGCACTGCCAGGAGGGCAGACACCCTTGCCAAGCCCACTTTAGCTCAAGTCCACCCCATTGGGCAGATCCATCCCAAAGCAAGACRAGCAAGGAGCAGTATTTTACAATGGGAGACTCATTGCTCCACTGGCATCAATYCTTCCAGTGCAGCTCCCAGTTTCAGTGGCTTCAGGTCTCTGCTTTAACAACTTAAAGCTCACTGTGTTCTTGTTTATTTGTGGCTGAAATCAGCATCGAGTCTCCACAGAAATTGTTTACTTTGCTGTTGTCAATAGAAACTAAAGGTCAAACAATCAGAGCTGGGCCTGTGGTTATAACTCAGTATCTGTTTATATTTTTGCTGATGAGTATTAATAAAAAYATTTGTTTGGCCAAGGAGGCTTCATGGAGAAAACAAAGGTGGCCATGTCATTGAAAAGTGGAGGAAAATGACCCAAACCTCCCCTCAGCAGAAAACACAGGGGTGAGGGAGGCTTCACAACTGCAGTCATCTCATAAAATCCATCTCCACTGAGAAGGTGCCACTGTATATCTTCTCCTGCAGATCCCCACAACAGTATTTCCTGATCCCTCCAGGTGGGCAGCTCTTTACACCTCAGAAACACACCTGTGCAGGGTGCATTGCAATTTCTAATGACAGAAGGCAAAGGAACATGCTTGGGGACTTTGCAAATAGCCRTGTCTGGCACAACCGACAATTTTGTCTGGCTTCCAGACCTTCCCTGTACAACGGTTTTGGATATATGGTTTGAGCAAGGCTTTGGGGTTTTTTCTTTTGGTCTCGTGTGTCAGATTCCAGTTTCCTTGGGGAAGAAATTGAGGGAGGAGAGGAAAATGCATCTCTAGAGTCAGATTGCACTTGTTAGATGCTTGAGCCCTCTCATTCTGCCTTGCCCCATCTCTGCCAGACCATGCCCAGGCCCCCAGGCACTCTGCACCAAAGCCTCTTCCTTCCTCGTACGAGCTGGATTAGAAAAGACACTGTGGTATTGTGGAAGAGTCTTTGTGATGCCTGGGTAATGGTGAAGAGCACTGTATCATCAATAATTAAAGCCCATTTGTCTCCTCACAGTGAGGGACTGAGATYGCTTTGTTGATCTCCACCAATATCAGCCACGAGCAAACCAATGTGTCTCAAACAAGGACTCGGGCTAGACTGGAATGAAACCTGCCTCAAACTGGGAAAAAAAAAGAGCGTTGAGGTCTCGTTTTGAAGTCATCCGCTCTGTGCCTCTTTGGGTTCAAAGGGGGCAAAGTGTGAGATGCTCCGACAGCATCACACGGTCCGTTAGCACGGGGCTGTGAGTCATTCCGAAACCCTCACCTCTGAAGTGCAGCCAAGTGACACAAAGTGAATCACTTTGTGGAGCCCGAGACCCTTTTCTGCTGGCGAAAGAAGCTGTGAACGCACTGCAAGTGGCACAGGTTTCTCTGCTTATTCAGCATTTTGGGTGACTTGGCTTTTGTCCTGCCAATATTGCTCAGCGATGGGATCCCGAGATAGCCTGTAGCTCTTTTACTCAGCAACCTGATAGCACGAGTGTTCTGAAACAGAGTGGTTTGGGGGTTTTAATTTTTCCATCCCTCAGTCTCTGAGCTCTGGGCTTCATCATTAGATGCTCAGCTTGAGTGGGGATGTGGAGCAGAAATGACTTGCTCATTACATCTGTCCTCACAGGGCAGCGTCTCTCTGATTTCCTGTGCCAGGAGAACATGAAAATGTCTGCACTGGAGCAAATCCCCATAGCCCATCCTGAACTCTGCCCAAAAACCTGGGGAAAGGTGTAAGAACACGAGAAACCTTCTGGAGTGCTGACCATCAGCCAGAGCCCGCCACCTCACTGGTGGCATTCGTATTATTTTCCCTTTGTGAACCACTTTGTACCCAGTCAATGAATTGATTCCTTCAGCCTGTGCCTCAGCTTTACCATCCTGCATGAGGCAGCATCACCAGCAATATCCCTCTCCCCCAGGTAGCTGAGGAATGTGCTGGAAAACCTGGATTTCAGCAGTGTAGGGGTTCCCATGCTGCAGCTCGTGCTGGTGAATCTGAGGCTCTTGCTGTGCCCCTCTGAGGAGAGTCCAGATACCAAATSCCTCTGGAATTACCCACATCCCCACTGAGCTACATCTTCACTGGCTCCAGGGGTTCCTGGTGTCCCCAGGGCATGGCAGGGACACTCCTGGAAATGGGGATGGAAGTAGGGATGGTGGCACCTGCAGCTGTGTTTTGCACATTGCTTGAGGAACAAGGAGCCTGAGGAACGAGCCTGGAGCTCCTGCACCGACAAGGAAATCACTTGGTTTGCCTCTTCACAGGRGCAGCGAGCCAGGGGTTTGCCCTGGTTAATGAGCTAAAATGCAAATAAGGGGAATATCCTTATTTGTGTAGGATTCCTTCTATTTTACATCAGGGACTGTTTGGTCTCTGTCCCTCAGAGGGCTTTAAGCCTTTGTTAAGACAAAAATAACAGAGGGAACATCAATCCAAGGGGATGAAGCCAGKGTTTTATAGCCAATGGATGTGTCCTCGTACCCAAAATTGGACAGTGAGACATAACCACCCTATTACTGTGCTTTTCCAGGGGCATGCCTGGGAAGGTGTTGGAGTTTAGCAGCTGGATACTGCAATCCCAGAGCGTTTTCCTGTATTAGCCACTGCTCCACGCTCCAGGAGAGGTGTTTTTGGAGAGAAACCTTTTGGAAAACCCCAGAAAAAGCAAAGGSTTTTCCCACACACAGTTACACAAAATATTTCCTTACACAAAATATCTGCTAAACACCTGTTCAGCTTGAGCTCTGCTCRAAAGTTTTGAGATCCCAGGAGGTCCTGACATCTCCAGGGGCGTCACCAAAGATTCTCCTGCCTCCTCTGGCAGGGTGCATGTGCCAGCCCTCTTCCCTTTGGTGGGGCTCCCACCCGCTTTGTGACACCCTCTTTGCCCAGCCATAAAGTCCTTTCTCCAGTCCCACCCGCCCTGCCCAGSGGCTTGGACAGCTGGGGAAGAGGAAGGATTGGGCCTGGCTGCCCCTACTTCAAAGGGCTGTTCCAGGGATTTCTTAATTAACCTTGCACCCCRCTTAAGCAATGTGAAGCAGGTGAAGGCACCGAGGCTGCTCCCCGTGGAGGCACAGCTGCTTTGTGTACGATATTGTTTCTTTTTCACGGAGGGACACATGGGCTGTGTTAACGTTTTGGCGCATGGAGAGAAGTGCAGGGARGTTTCTTCCTTCTGCCTCCTTCTCCTGGCGCCGACATGGAGGATCTTTGCTCTGGGCCTGCTGGCTTGGATGGGGATTATCCATAGGTTTAATSAGGCAAGTTGGAGACCTTGGGCGAGTGGATGTGGATTTTGCGCTGGAGACCCCTGGCTTGCCTAGGAATTAAGCCACTGAGATGAGGTGGGAGACCAGCCCTAGGAAGGAGGGAGGGATGCATCTGGAAATGAGCAACTCTCTCTCTTGTGGCATCCTGTACTTGGGCTGGTTTCCATCTGGGTCTCCATGGACAGAGGTTAGAGCAAAATTCCTCACTGCAGTRCACCTCTATTGAACAGCAAGAGGGCAGTTTATAGCCCAGACCTGTGTGTTCCTGTGTTTRTCTCTTGGGGAAAGATTTTAGAATTGCAAAGGGGAAATTATCACAGAATCMTGGAATGGGTTGGGTTSGAAGGGAACTTAAAGCTCATCCACTTTCACCCCCTGCCGTGGGCAGGGASMCCTTCCACTATCCCGGGTTGCTCCAAGCCCTGTGCAACCTGGCCTTGGACACTTCCAGGGATGTTGCTTCTCTGGGCACCCTCTGCCAGGGCCTCCCCACCCTCACAGGGAACAATTTCTTCCTAATATCCASTCTAAACCTACTGTCTGGCAGTGGAAAAGCCATTCCCGCTTGTCCTGGCACTCCATCCCTTGTAAAGAGTCTCTCTCCATCTTTCTTGTAGCTCCTTCAGGCACTGGAATCACAATGAGGTCAGCCCAGAGCTTCTCCAGGCTGAACAATCCCAMCTCTCTCAGTCTTTCCTCCCAGCAGAGCTGCTCCATCCCTCTGATCATCCTGGAGYCCCCTCTGGRCTCTCTCCAGCAGCTCCAGGTCCTCCCTGTGCTGGGCCCAGGGCTGGGGCAGCTCTGCAGGTGGGGTCTCACCTGAGGGGGCAGAGGGGCACAATCCCCCCCTCCCCTGCTGCCCACGCTGGGGGCTCAGCCCAGGGCTCAGGGGGGTTCTGGGTCCCAGCTCCCACCCACCAGCACCCCCAGGTCCTTCTCCCAGGGCTGCTCCCTCTGCTCATGCCCAGCCTGGATCGATCCCCGACCCCGGTGCAGCACCAGCACTTGAAACCTCATGAACCATCCCTTGTTTCARTGCCAAGGTTTTCCCCTGGCAGGTCAATGCTCCTTCCACTGCAACCCAAAGGAAGGGACTCATTCAGAAATCGATAATTTGACTTCCACTGTGCCACTGTTGTCACATCTCATCCGCGGAGGGCTCCTCGCCACGCCCCGGGCTGCCCGCGGGGCTCTGCAGGTYGTGGTTTGTGCTGTTCCTGTGCAAACGGGGCTGAAGGGAGCAGAACCTCCCCGCAGCTGCCTCCTGCTCTCTGTGAAAACTCCGTAATCAGACTGATCATCAAAATCCAGGTCATGACGCAGGTAGGTTTGAGAAACCCTTCTGTGCGATCAGGGGTGGGGAAGAGCGAAACTCGGGGCTTGCTGGATCAGCAAGCTCTGACCTTGCCTCCAAGGTGAACGGGCCACGGAGAGGAACTGGGTCTTTAGCACAGTGTTAAGCAGAAAACTGCTCCATTTAGGCAAGAAAAATGACTGTGTAAAACTCAACCAGTGAGCAACGGAAACTAAACTTCAGCTTTTCGGGTCCCCACGCTTCATAAAATACTCAACACTTCACCAACCCAGATGAGCAGTGTGAAAGCAAAACAATAAATTGATGGATGTTTTGAGAGATGGCGAAGGTTGGCAACCCTCAGATCATGGGATTAAGGCAACTTTGGTTTGTGCCATAAATCTGCTTCCCTGGGCGGAACTGGGCCTTCCCTTYGGAAAACAACAGTCCCCTTCCTTTTAGCAGACAGCAGTGACACCTCCAGTTGTGGTTTCAATCCAGTTCTGCAGGCAGATTTACCTGTGCATGGCCTCTGGGATCATCTTCCAGCCTGAGCTGAGAGTGAACCCACTGACCATGTTCATCCTTGCATGCCTGTGCTTTTGCTCCTCTCCTGTCCCCAAAATGACAGGTTTTGCTGTGATTTTGAGGGCAGGTGAAATGTGAGGTGATGTTTATGGCTCTGGACACATGTCCAGGTGCCTGAGGAATGAGCTCCACTCCAGGCAGCAGAGCTGATGTTAACACTGGTGACACATTCCCAGCTGTTGGTCTGGGTTTATTCTTCTGCCAAACAGTCACTTTTAATAAAAGAAAATGAGCCTTTTTTCTCTCTTACAGAATCTGCGAATGCCTCCTATGGTCAAGAAACAGAGATTCTTCCTGACCATGAACACTAMGTATGATTTTTGCTTGTTGTAGCCCTGACGAGCTGCTGGTACTCTGTGTGCCCATGGAAATTGGGCACTCTCCTGTTTCCAGCCTCTCCAACAACCTCAGCACTCTGGCTCACAATGAAGGGGGGAAAAAAAGAATGGAAAGAACGCAAAGCAATTGCTCATAGTATTTTATTTGTCCTGGATGTAGAGAAAGGGAAAGACAACGTTGATACTGAAGACAATAGAGGTCTAGTGGTGATGCTGAAGTGTTATTTTTCCTTGAACAGCRAGATTTTTCTGCTCCTCCTCCTTTCAGCAAACCATAGTCCATGTGTTTGGTCCAAGCAACTGTTGGGAGGAGCCGCAAAAGCCAAACAAGTGAAGGTAGAAATACAGGCTACAGGTGAAGATTTCTTCCTTTTCTCTGGATTTCAGCTCTCGAAACTTTACCAGAGCTAAAAGCACAAGGGACAGGTTGGTTTCAGCAAAGCTGTGTCCAGAAATAGCCCAAACRCTGACATCCCTGCCGATCTGTCCTCTGTGGTTCCACCCTGCCTCTCTCCGAGCCCACAGGATCCRTCGGCACCTTCGGCATCTCCTGACTCTGCAGGTTTTCTCCAAGCAGCACCTCTGGGGGTGATGCCCCAGACAGGACCCAGTATCCAGAGGTGACTTCCCTGGCACCGAGTAGAGGGSACAATGCTATCCTTCGACCTGCTGTGCCTCAGGGAGCCCGGGATGTGATTTGCCTTGGAACACACCTCGGGTCACGTTCAAGGCAGCATCTGCTGCCACCCCCAGGTCCTCTCCCGGAGAGCCGCTCATCCAGTTGGTTTCCAGCCTGGGTCCCTGCAATGGGGCTTTCCCACTCCCAGTCCTGGACTGTGCACGTCTCGCCGCCGAGCTCCAGGAAGTTTCTGCTGGCAGCATCCCCAGTTCCCCGGGTCCCCCCGGGCCAGGGCGCTGCTCCTCGGCACGTCAGCCACCCCCCTCGCTGCCGCGGGGCTGAGGGGTGCTCTGGCCCGGGGCAGGCCCGGGGGGAAGGGGGGACAGGCACGGGGAACATGCAACAGCAACATTTGACGGTAGAAAAGGTAAAGACAACGTTCTGCCACGGGGCTGCGGGGGGAGGCASCAGCGTGGGCTGCACAGAGAGGTCTGGAGCCCCACGAAGGTTCGTGGCGAGGGTGGGGGTCCTGCTGGGCACCCCATCGGCAGCACCATGCCCAGCAGAGCTCCCGGCTCCGTGCCGGCAGGGCAGGACAGGCACCAACACACTCCCCCCATCCCGCGCACCTCCGTCCTCTGCCTTCCTGAGGGTTCCGAGCGGAGACCCTGTCACGCCGGCCCCGGGCTCTCCGGAGCGCAGGCGGCACACGCGGGTCCGGGGGAGCGGTGGCGGCTGCACGCCGGGTAGGGCTGACAGCACCCCCGCCAGACACACGCCGTGCTCCAGGAAAGCTGCTGGACAGCAGCCAGGCAGGATGGATTCCAAGCTCCTCACGCACCGCCCGGAACCCTTCGACGCACGGCGCTGCTGGGAAAGGTAGCTCGCTCTCCCTGAGCCAAAAATGGAAGGGATTAGCACGTTTTTCATCCCCCAGAGGGAACACGAGGCTGTTTTACCTTTGGAAAATGGGTTGTAGTCACTGGCTGCTTCCCAGGGGATTACACAGCATGCCTTGCCCTGTTTCAAGAAGTCCATACAAGTGGTTTTCGGTAGGGATCCCCATCCAAGCATTCTATGAATAATTTCCCAAACACAGAGAGCCAGCACAGCAGTCCTACCCCCAGCACTTTCAGGAGGTAACATTTGGTCGGGAAACACAATGCTTGGGAAGCTCAGGACTTGCCCTGGGCTCTCCACGGCTCCCAAAAGAGGGGCTGCTCACAGCACCAGAGATCATAGCCCTGGCACAGGGCACCACACCAGCAACCCCTGCTCCCAAGGGACTTTCCAGGGCTCATTTCCTTGCTCCTTCTTCACCCACGCCTTCTGTGCTGCTCCAGGATGACAGCTCCCAAGGTGAGGGTGAGKTTGGGAGCCTGATCAAAGCTCGATGGCAAAACGACGTTTGCAACCAGAATGGAGGTTGCAAGTCCAACAGCAAACCCTGGAACGGGGCAGGCAGTGAATATTTTTCATTTCCATGCCTTGCTCTCTGCCCACAGCTTTTGTTTGTACTTTCTGTTTTTTTAAATATCAGCTGTTTCAAAGCATGACACCGAAGAACTTCCCCCCTCTTTAAAAGCCACCCCTGAGTGCAGAGAGCTGAAACTTGGCAGGGAAACTGAGAGAAGTTCCTTGGAGCAGCTTCCTGTGAAAGGTTTGGGAGCACAAAGTTCCACGTCAAGGGTTCACAGCACATTTTGCCCTTATTTTGTTTTAATAGACCCATAAGGGAACTGCCCAGCAAGATTTCTCAGCACACGTTGGGCCAAACGTGCTGAGAGACCYGAGGTTTGTGGGTGTGGGCACCCTCTGGGCAGAGAAATCCAGCTTTGCCAAATTTTCTTGGAAAGCTGTGACCACACAAGAACCTGCTCCAAGGAAATTTGCACTGGCATTTTACATCTCATGCCCACAGCCACAGCAACAAGAGCAGGTTCAAGCTCCTAAATCCCCATGAGYGGGAAAATCCTGAAAAAAGAAGCTCTAACCAACAGTCCTTGGAGATCCCAATGGCTCAGCCACAAAGAAGAGAAGGTCTGGGGTCTCTTCTGCCTTGGGTTGGGGTTGGTTTTATGCTGCGGTTTAGACCCAGCCTGTAGACCTTGCATAATCAAAAATAGAACTGTAAATTCATCAGCTGCTTTGTTCTGTGCAAGTAATTCTCTATTCACAGCTCACCCTCATCCTGCAGAGCAACTCACATGCTTYGGTTTGTTACGCCAGCATCGTCTAATTCCAGAGATCACAAAAATAATATTCCAAGTTTAATCCCAAAGAAAGGATTACCAGGGATCAAATCCATTATTTCACAATAAATCCCTTTTATGTCTTTTTTTTTTTTCCCATCAGCGATCAAAGCAAGTGGATTTCAGCTCTAAAATGCTGCTGCTATACAGCAGAAGAGATCCTTGCTCAAGGCACAAGGCTTAACATTTACTTGCCTTTTTTATTTTTTTTGCACAGTATCAAAGGAGATTTATTTTTTTCCCCTTGCCAAAAATAAAGTCTGGTCTAGATTCTCAGCTGCAGCTGAGAGCACTGGGAAAGAAAGTAGCTACAGCCCATTTTTTGCAGCTTCCTAATCTTGTAGGACAGTTTCTAATCTTCTCAAATTGTCAGCAGCCCATCAGTGCTGTTTCTTCCTTTGAGAGCCCAAACTGAGGAGCGAAGCTCTGGCTGCGGCCAGGGGAGATTTAGAGACCACCAAAGGGTTTTTTCTTTTTCCTCTAAATACAAGGGCAGGCTTAGCTCACCACTTCGGTGTTTTTGTCCYTGCTATTGCCCCAGTTTGCTGCGTGAAGCTAAGCAGATGACACAGGAGCCTTCAGCATCCCACTGCCCAGGGATGGGACGCTGGAGCTCTAATCCTACCCGCGCCTGTTTTCCGTAAAACACGGACAGAGCCGCCAACCACAGCATTCCAGCCCTGCTGGCCTCGCTGCTGTGGACAGAGGCAGCCACCTGCTTCCCCTGCATCACATCCTATGGAAGACAAACGCAAACCAAACCGGGGTCAGCCTCCACCACGTGCCACACGTAAATAGTACAGACTGGACGGGGCAGAACGGATTGTGCCCCATCATCACTGGGACGTCAGGCTCTTCATGGCTCCTCTGCTAACTGGACTGTATTTTCAGCCTGTCTGAATTAGCTCTGCTACAGCCAACAGAATGATACAGGTCAGATCAATTATTCTGAAGAATTCCGTGATGGTCGTGCCATATGCGGTGCTATAAAAAGGACTGGGCTGTACATATGGCTGGAGGAAAAACAGCACCAGTGCCCCCACACTGCCGTGCCCCTTAGGCTTTCAACACTTCCTGCAGGGGCCACGATGAGAGGAGGAAAAGTGCCATCACTTGTCCTTTTAAAGAAGTACCAGCCTTCAAATGTCCCTCTCCACCACCCTCCAAAGAGCCAAGAATCCTCTCCTCGTGGAGGTTGCTTGGAACACGGAGAGCCTTTGAGGAGGTGGAGCTGGTTGTGCTTGCCACAATGAAAATTTCCACCTAAAATGATAGAGCCATTAAGTTTGGAAAAGAGCTTTAAGATCATCAAGACCAACCATCATTCCAGAACCACCACCATTATAAAAAACCAGATTTTCCCAACATTTCCTAAAAAAAAAAAAAAAAAAAGATCTGCCTTGTTTCCCTAGGGATGCATCCACATACTGAGTCCAGGGCTGGGACTTGAACACCTGAGCACATGACCTAYGAAGAGGAATGCTGTTTGTGCTGGAGAGTCATCCCTTTTCCCAGGAATGTGGGCAAATTTCTGCTCATCTCAGAAGCAAAGCCTGCTGATTAATGGATATGTAAATCCTGCAAAATCCAACAGAATGGAAAACTTCCCACTCCATGCTTTGGAGGCACAGGAACCAGGCCTCTCAAGACAAATAAATGGGAAGAGGAGCCTTGGTAAGGAGAAGGTGGGGTCAAGCTTGTGCCATCAGCCTCGTGGCTCCCCTTGTGCCTGCATCTCTTAGGGCAGTGATGCCAAAGTGGGAATGCACGAGATGATCCAATGTGCAGCAGGACGAAATACCAGAATTGCAGTAGCACATGGATATAATTTATAAATACACACGTGTTTGAGGTGTGTGCTGAAAATTTCTTTTTGCAGAGAGGGATGCACGATGAAAAAASTTTGGAGACCACTGACCCAGAGGAATCACCACTCCCAGCTGGAGTTTCAGCCCAAAAGCTCGGGGAAATCAGCTGCCCCAGCAGAGCAGAGCTCCTCAGCCTCCCTGCAAAGCTGAGGGAAGGTTTTGGTGCTAATCACAGGCTGCTTTCAGGGAGAAATATCATGTCCCAGAATTCCCTTTCAGCCTGGAATGAAATAGCCACCAGGACTGGAATACACAGCAAAAGCCTCTGAGAAGTTGCCATCAACTCATCACAAAAAAYAACGATAAAAAAAGCCCTCAGTGGATTGACCAGTGTTCAAAAATACATCCAAAGGATGCTCTTCCACGTCAGCCTGCTCTGGCACACTCCTTCTGCACAGGCTTCCAGATGGTCCATCTTTTTAGCCCTTCCTTTATTTTAAGCGGACAGCCTGAGGCACAGCAGGACCATATCATCACTTTATTTTAGAGCAGGGAAAATTAAAGATCTCCCAGCAAAAAGAAATTATTTTTAGAAAAATAATTTTWAAAAAAATAATTCTCAGATTTCCTTTTATTCTTTTTATTCTTCCCCACACAAAACAACAGTTTTTAGAGAGCCTAGCTCAGCRGAGATTTAAAGGAGCCTCTTGATGTTTGATAGTCCCTGTTTTGCAGTCACTGATTCAGAGATTAATTTATTTTTCAAGTCTAAATCCTGCACCCCATGCTGGACAACTTCAAGTGCAACAAAACAGAGCCTATACATTATAAATCTATTTCTTAGACAGTTTTCAAGGTTTTCCAAAAGGAACCTGTTAAAATTATTTCAAACCCTCTCTCAGTAAAAAAAAAATAATTAATTTCTTGGGGTCTGCTGTGGAACCAATTGACTTCAGGAGGCAAACCTTAAATCTTGATAATTATGTACTGTGTAAGTGTGATACTACAGCAGGTCATAACACCGAGAGGAAAACCCAGCCTTGCATCTCCAGAAGGTTCATGGCTGTGAATTGCACAAGTTGCTTTTCCTGCCATGATGTCCTGAAAAAGGAGGGGAAAACCGTCGAGAAGAACAAGCACATGCAGTAGGAATCCAACTGCTTTTTACCATTTCCCTCTTTTCTCTCTCGAAAAGCTGCTTGATGAGAAATCAGCAGAGGGGAGGGAAGGATGCCCCGAGGATGCCACACCCCAGGTACCGGCTGTGACCGTGGTGGGGCTCTCTCCTGTGCTAAGGCTCCCTGCAAAAATGCATKGCTTCAGCCACACCCAGCAAGTCCTACAGTCCCACAGTTCAAGAAGCTGTTGGTTTAGGAACCCGCATTCCGGCCTGCTCCCATCCGACCCTCCCTCGTGCCTGGTCCTCTGCTGAGAGCTCATCCTTGGAAGATGCCAAGGGGAGCAATCCAAGTCACTCAGAAACACAAAGCCACTCGGCCTCCCAAAAACCCCTTGGATGGGAGTCAAGCAATACAAGTCTTGAGAATTATTTTAGACTGAATTCTTCCTCAGGACATGATCTCCAGGGGCGAAAGCTCGGCCCCACCGAGGCCAAGAGCAAAACTCCTGCAGACCTCAGCAGGACCTGGCTCCCACCCAAAGCAAACTTTTCAAGCCTCAGTCAAGCTCTTCAGCTGCAGACGTTCATTTCTATTATTTCTGCAGCCTTTTTGTCTCACCAAAGGGATCCTTCCGCAGCGGCCATCCAAAAGCCGTTGACAAGGCAGAAGAAATTTAATTTGCAGTTGAAAAAGAAGTCTATAATTTTCTTTCTTTTTTTTTTTTCAATTAAAACCAGTATGTCTGTGACAGGGTTTCCAAGTGTGTTGGTGTCAGTCTGGCTGGTGGAGGAGTCTCACGTCCCTCAAACCCTTCGGGGACTGGGATTATGCCCCGTTCTATTCCTGCACAGCTCCTCACCCTACAGGACCCTGCGTCTGCCACGGGAGCCTTCCAGGGACCATGGTAAAAGCAATTATAAGCACAAGCATTTTGATTTCAGCCCTGTTGCCTCTCCCTCTGCCAGCATTGTTTGCCATTCCCAGCAGACCCAAGGCATTTTTTCCTCACGGGGAAGAGCACTGTGACAATGATGTTGAAGTTGGAGTCTCCATCTTACAACAAGTTTTGTGACTTCTGATGATTTGTTTCAAAGTTCCTGGAAACCAGTGGTTGCACCAGTCTCCACTCTTGCTGTCAGAAGGAAACATCCAGGGCCAGCTCAAAAACAAACAGGGGCCGGCTCAAAAACATGGCTCTGAGTGTGCCAAAAAGCTGGAAAACAGGGAACAGCCCCTGCTGGACTAGTTTTGTTCTTCGAGATCACCCTGGTGACCAGCCAGGTCACCCCATGGCTGGCAGGGGTGAAGATCCATCTCATACCAGCTCCAGGCTCACGACCACATGGCAGAGGTGACCAAAGCCTCTGCCCAAGGAAAGACCATTCCTTCACCCGAGGAATCAGCGCCAACAGCCACAACCAACCTCTATTCCCTTTGCTCTTTGTGTTGAAATTTCAAGAAATTTTGTCACAAGAGGAATTCTCCGCCCCTAATGCCACAGGTTCGGACCCCAACTCTCTACCAGCACCCCGAAATTKCTCCCATAGGCTGGCAGTTATGGGATCATCCTCAGCAACCACAAACACATTAGGCTTTGGAGGAAGAAAACAAACCAGGTCTTGCTTCCACCTTCACTCCTCTCCTCATGATCTGACGTTTTCTGTGCAACTGGAGCGGGGCCGCGCCCTTCTCGTCCCTACATGTGCCAAGTTGGTGACTCGCCACGTTCACAGAGCCCACAAACCTCTGGCTTCATCCAAGGAAGGAAGTCAGGCTCCAGCARAGGCAACTGCATGGAACTTGCTCAAACATGCAGATTCCCAGCTCTCCTCTCCCACAGCCCAAAGGACATTGCGACACCATCCCGAGAGTGTGACGTGCCAAAGCAGGCGCTGACATCCAGGTTAGATCCAAGCCACTACAGCCAGATGGGAATTTTAGACCCTAGGAAATGCAGGGCTACATGAACCTCTGGAATCTCCAAAGCTTTTCCCTCAGGACACAGGGGAATCTTGAGCTTTTGAGTTGTTTTCTTCACTCACATTTTTGAAGGAAAGGCTGGGAGATTGTTCAGCCTGGAGAAGAGAAGCTTCAGGGTGACCCAATTGTGGCCTTCCAGTGCCTAAAGGGAGCCCACAGGGAAGATGAAGAGAGACTATTTACAAGGGATGGAGTGCCAGGACAAGGGGGAATGGCTTCCCACTGACAGAGGGCAGGGTTAGATGGGATATTGGGAAAGAATTCCTGGCTGTTAGGGTGCAGAGGCCCTGGCACAGGTTGCCCACAGAAGCTGTGGCTGCCCCTGGATCCCTGGAAGTGTCCAAGGCCAGGCTGGATGGGGCTTGGAGCAACCTGGGATAGTGGAAGGTGTCTCTGCCCATGGCAGGGGGGGAACAAGATGAGCTTTAAGGTCCCTCCYGACCCAAACCATTCTGCGATTCCATGATTCTGAGAAGTACAGGAACCACATCCAGCTCTTCCAAAACTCTTCTGGTCCTCCAAGAGAGATATGAGCAGCAGACAACAGGGCAAGGTTGAAGGCAGAGCTCCCGTAGACATAAATAAGTTCCTGTAGGATGGCCTGGATGTACAAGCTTAATTCCAGCTTTGGAGGAGTTTTCACAGCAGTTTGGCACATCAAATAAAGTCTTTGGTTGCGTTCAAACACACATCAGGAAATGCTCAGTTTGCTGGATGAGTTGGTCATCTTGGCTTTCATAACTTTAAAATCATAGAATATCCTGAGCTGGAAGGGACCCACAGGGATCATCCAGTCCAACCCCTGGCCCTGCACAGACACCCCAACAATCCCCCCCTGTTCATCCCTGGCAGCGCTGTCCAAACACTCCTGGAGCTCTGGCAGCCTTGGGGTTGTGCCCATTCCCTGGGGAGCCTGTTCAGTGCCCCACCACCCTCAGGGGGAAGAATCTTTTCCTGCTATCCAGCCGAAACCTCCCCTGACATGGCTCCAGCCATTCCCTGGGTCCTGTCCCTGGTTACTGAGAACTGAAGAACTTCTGGGAATAATCTGCTGTAAGGCTAAGCTTTGCCAGAGAGAGAATTTCATAGGCAAGTGACTCGTACATCACTCTCGAAGAACCAGCCCAGAGAGTCATGCAAGATCTCTCCTTCCTCCCTCTTTCTTCACCTCAGATCAACAGCGGGTAAGCCTTCAGCTCTGCAGYCATCTGTGAGTCACTCGTGGCACCTACACACACGTGTGGCCACCTGAAGCAAGCTCCAGCAGAGCCAGGCTCTGTGCTGCAGGRAGCACACCGTGTTCCCTGGGCTGCACGTCTCCTTCCCTTGGCAGCTGCTGCACAGTCTGTTCCTCCTGCTACAGACACCACGGAACACTGGAAAAAAGAACCCACCCCAAACTCCCATCAAACAAAAATAAAAGGATGGGTGGRGGGAAGTTAGAAATTAAAAACTGTACCAAATAATTATTAATCGCAGAATCACAGAATCACTGAGGTTGGAAAAGCCCTCCCAGACTGTAGATTCAAGCTGTGCCCRATGCCCACCTTGTCCCCAGCCCAGAGCTCTGAGTGCCACGTCCAGGCCTTCCTTGGACACCTCCRGGGATGGGCACTCCAACACCTCCCTGGGCAGCCCCTGMCAAGGCCTGACCACCCTTTCCATGGAGAAATTCCTCCTCATGTCCAACCTGAGCCTCCCCTGGCACAGCCTGAGGCYGTTTCCCCTTGTCCTGTCCCTGTTCCCTGGGAGCAGAGCCCGACCCCCYCTGGCTGCCCCCTCCTGTCAGGGACTTGTGCAGAGCCAGAAGGTCCCCCCGAGCCTCCTTTTCTCCAGGCTGATCCCCCCCAGCTCTCTCAGCAGCTCCTCATCAGACTTGTGCTCCAGACCCTCCAGCTCCAGGAGGGTTAGATGGGATATGGGGAAGGAATTGTTCCCTGGGAGGGTGGGGAGGCCCTGGCACAGGGTGCCCAGAGAAGCTGTGGCTGCCCTTGGATCCCTGGAAGYGTCCAAGGCCAGGTTGGACAGGGCTTGGAGCAGCCTGGGCTCGTGAAGGGTGTCCCTGCCCATGGCAGGGGGTGGGACAGGGTGATCTTGAAGGTCCTTCCCAACCCAAACCAGTCTGGGATTCCATGGTTCCATGTTAGCAGAGCTCAGAAGCAGGGGATGTCTGGGGTATACCAAAACCCAGATGTCCTGACAGACACTTGCTCAGGACCACAAAATGAGCTTGAGAAACTACAACAACAGGAAAATGCAAGATAACATCAGCCAGGGTTGGGATTTCCCTGGGGGGAGCAGCCATTCCCCCCCCCCCGCCCCCCCCGCAAAAAGGTGGAAATATGAGAGCTGGGAGAACACCTGGGTTATTCATGAAACACTCCTGAYGAGGAGGAGAAGAGCAGTTCATAAATCTCCAGAGCAGGCAGGAGACCATCCCACCTGCAGGAACAAGTGCCCAGGAGACCTGTGAGGTTCGAGAATGGCCCCAGGCTAACAAACTCTCACACCAAAGCAACTTACTGAATTCTAGCAAGAAGTCCCACMCTGCTAGAAACCATCCATGCCTTTCCTTAGCAAGTTTAAGATTTCAGGTATTTTTGAGAATTTTTTCACAACAAAATGTTGTCCCTGGAAAAATTTACTTTTATTAGAACTGAAACTTTTYGTATAAGCCTGTAGGAATGAGCAGCAGCCTAATGCTTGGAAGCCTTCCGGGAGGACACACACACTTAAATTCCCCCTGTTGTTCAGCCCATGGACCTGACCTTAGATYTTCCACCTTCAGTCTACCACTTGACCTGGGATATCTTCTCTTTTCTTCCCAGACTGAGATCCCCCTTCTTGAGGTCTGTGGTTACGTTTAAATTAGTGAGTTTGGCAAGGTGAAATAACCCCGTGGTGGAGACATTCCCTTTGCAGGATTTCCACATTGTGGGACCTCTGATCACCACAGGAGAAGTTCCCCAAAACTTTTGGCTGGTGATCCTACTTCCAGTTTCACTTCCAAGCGTGTGGCCCCTCTTCCACAGTCCTTGAGGCTCTGCTGGCATCTGCAAAGCACCGTCGATCTCACCGGGCTCTGAATCTTCTGCTTGGGAAACCACGGACACTGAATTGTTTTTYCATTGGTCACCTTGCTGGCTTGGGGCACATTTTTGCCTGACCTAACCCCAGTAGTCAATTCCTCTTCACCCAGCCCAGGTTATAAATCGTGTTTCTGATCCCACCACTGKTTTTTTTCTTGTTGTGGCATTCGCCCGTCATGCGTCAAACGCAGCAGCGCTGCACCCTGAACATGTAAGCGAAGGTTTGACGAGCTCTTATTTCCACATTTCTTGGCCAGGGCACAAATTCTGGTTTGTGGTTTCAGATTAGGTCTTCAGCATGTGATGTGTGCAGGCAACACCCGCACTGTTCTCCCAGCATGGTACTGATGCTGAATTGTGGAAATCCCAGGATGGTTTGGGTTGGGAGGGACCTTAAAGTCCATCCAGTCCCATTCCTGCCATGGGCAGGGACACCTTCCACTATCCCAGGGTGCTCCAAGCCCCGTCCAGCCTGGCCTTGGACRCTTCCAGGGATCCAGGGGCAGCCACAGCTTCTGTGGGCAACCTGTGCCAGGGCCTCCCCACCCTCCACATCTATGATAAATTATTGCAAATTCAGTACAATTATTAAACACAGGAGCCAGTGAAGTCCATGTAACTCTCTCTTCAGTGCATGCATTTCAACACCCCACTAGATCACCATCTAACCCTGTATCTTTGTACCCATCTATTCTTTGGAGATTGTAATCGAGCCAAAAGCAAAGAATCACGTGCCCTAAATAACAAGTAGTTAATCTGGAAACCATTTTGCTCTTACAGTGTGCAAGAACTGTAGCTGTCCCAAAATGAGTTAGGTCTGCAGTGGAGCCTCTGCTCTGCTCCCTGGATTAGAGAGGATTCAGKAGGAAAGCACCGTGTCAGCCTTGCAGCAGCTGGTGACAGCACCARGCAGCCTCTCCCTCTCTCCGTGTGCTGCCCAGGACAGCACACCACCAGCTCTCCAGCAGAAGATGCTCCCATGCTGACTCTGGAGCTGAAGTTGTCCTGCCTGGTGGCTCTCTGCAGCTCCCACAGTGTGCTCATCCTGGCCTGCACAACAGGGCATTTCTTCTTTCCCTAAATCCACAGGCAGATGACACCGTCCCCTACGACTCATTAATCCATCCTGGACGCGCAGCAGCGAATTCCAGCCTGGGAGCCCCGAGATGGACTTGGGCAGCCTCCCCATCACCAGGGTCTGCTCCTGGCAAAGGACCAGAGCAGCTGTGGCATTTTCTTCCCGAGCAGTGAAGGGGGACAAAGATCCCCTTGGGCTGTGGATGACCCGTGCCAGGACGCTGAGGTCTGTGCCCGCCTTTTCCCCGTGGACAGCTCGAGGTCTCCAGGTCTGTGGCTGTTCTCCGTGTTCACCAAGAGGTGGAAGCAGAGCCCCCTGACCCTGCAGGACTTCCACTAAGAAATACCTCAAAATTAGGGTCTCCCCACCCAGGGGTGTTTGTCTCAAGACGCTCAGACAAGACTCCCCACATCCTGATGTCTGCACAGGCAAAGCTGAGGGGGTTCTTTTGCAGGATGCCTTGCACAGCCTTTACTTGCACCCTCCAAACCCTCACACTGAAATGATGGGCAAGATTGTTCCCTGAGAATTATTAAAAATATTGAGCTAATCATTTTTTTTTTCCCCATATGTAAGTGATCTTGAAATGAGCACTTGCCTACCACACGAACTTCTCCACGGTGTTTGGACAATGCTGGTGCCCCAAACTAAACAAGTGAATTCAAGGAACAAACCTGGCCCAGCCCTGCTCCCCATCATTGCTCCACAGTTTTGCTCAAAATGCTTTGTTTGCCTTGCCCAAAAAAGAACCTCCAGAAAATTCCTGTGCCACACGGAACTATTTTCCAGAGCCTGTCGGAGGAAGAGAGGGTCTGTTTCACTCAGCCTGAGAATTAACAGCACGCTGCTACTACAGGTTTGCACGCAGGGCTGAGGCTGCAAAACACACCTTTTTTAAAAAAAAAAATTTAACTAGAAGCCTAAGTTACCACTGAACACTGAASTTGCAAAAGTTTCAGTTATGCAAGCACACATTTCCTGGGTGTGAACATCTGACAGGCAGTAAATGAGGTGGAGAAGGAAGTTAATAAATGAGCACAACCAGCACAGTTGGAAAGTGAGTGGATTTGAAACTTTCTAAATAAAATCAGCCATTCAAACCTCCGTGCTTGGAGTCAGCCCACGAGGCATCTCGACTCCACAGCTGTGCACAAATGCTTGCAAGCACCTCTGGAAGACATGCCTAAGGAAAAAAAAAGGCAAATACAGGTTCCTTAGATTTTGTGGAAGAGAAATGTGGATTGAAGGGGGGGTTTCCTTATTCCTGTTTCGAAACACTGCCTGGTACCTGAAAACTTAAACCCCCAAACATTTACTCTTCCTTTGAAAGAAAACCCTGGGCTGCTTTCCCTCCTCCCCGTTCTCCATGGGCCCCTACACTGAACTCGCTCCAGTTTGCAGATGCCTCTCTCATACTGTGGCACCAACCTGTTCCCAGTATCCAGATGTGGATCCCCAGTGGGCAGAGAGAATTATGTGAGCAACCTGTTCTAGTGGGTGGCATTCCTGCCCATGGGAGGGGGGTGGATCTGGTCTTTAAGGTCCTTTCCCACCCAAAGCACTCTGTGATTCCCTGGTTCTGTGATTCTGCCTTCCCCACCCCSTGGGAACTCAGATCCCCTCCAGCATCACTCTCCTTCTACCACCTCTCCTTCCCTTTTTGCCTTTCAATACTTCTCAAAGGGATCCCATGCCTGAAATTTGTCACATGAGCCTATTCCATTTCTGCTGCCTTTCTCCTGGGCTTTCCACATCACCACAGGCTGCCTGGCATCAGCTTTCCCTCTAAAGACAAAACTCTTTTGGGGAGCATCTCAGTGGAATTTAGACCTGCCAGCTTCCCAGAGAGCAAGTCCAGTCTGCACCCTCAGTGCCAAAACCAAACAAGGGAGACAAGGCTCTCTAGATTTCAGCAAGCAGGGAAATAATTCTGCAGCCAGCCCATAATTTACTGCAAATTTCCTGAATATTTTGGGCTTTTTTCTGTTCATCTGTTGCTCTTCTTTACTTTTCATCCCCTATCACAACTATGTTTGAAAGGCAAACCCTTACTTTGTCCCGAATTCCCTCTGAGATAAAATATTTCAGAAGTCTGTTGGATCAAGTATCAAACCACAGTGAAGTTTCAAGTGTCTCAATTTGGTCCCTGTTATCAAATTCAGGGGGAAAAACCCCTCACAGATCTCCATGGCCAAACTTGCTCAAGAAGAAGTGACAACAAACCAAGTAACAGGAACTCCCCATCCAAAAATAACCACATGTCCATCATTAGTGGTTTGATTGCTCGTGGGGAATCACASTTCAGCAAGGTCATGCTCTGTCGCTCCACGAGCACAGTTTGATTTTTCGAAGCGAGAACAGATTTAAGCRGGACTTTTAAAATCTTTATGGAATATAAACCACAAATGGAAGTGTTGACAGTGATGTCTCTTGGTTTATTATTACCTGGGAGCATTAAGCACTGCATGGGAAAGAGGGATTTTCCCTGTGTGAAGGGGCATCCCTGGGATGGGTTTCCAAGCAGAGGGGGATCTCCACCCTCAGGGATCCCTGGATGTGGCCCCAAGCAACCTGCTGGAGATRCAAAGTCAGCCCTGGAGACCTCCAAGACTGCCTCCCTACCCAAGAATTTCCATCATCAAACTTTCTCAAGGCTGATGTCATGGCAGACCCTGCCTTTTTTCCTCAGAACACTCAACAAGGCCTTGGTCTACCCAAAAATGCCCGTTCAGTGTCCATTCAAAGCTGATGTGAGGATGAGACTGTGGCCTAAGCAACCCCCACGTGGAAGTTCAGCCGAGGGCACCCATSCCACCACAGGGGCTTTTCCCTGTTCCCTGCCCAGCAGCAGAGCTTATTCGCAGTCCCAGGAGCCCCGGGCCAGGCAGGAGGTGGCAGGAGCTGGCTGGACRCCAAGGTTTGCCACATGAGGGGTTTCTCCAGGGGTTTTCCAGCCGAGGAGGTGCCTGTGACAGCAGAAGCTGCAGGCTGGGCCTTCCTCCCTGCCATGGTGCAGCCGCGGCCTTTAGCAGATGTTGGATCCTGGCGGGCCTGGTTTTCCTTTTCTTCCTTTTTGTTTGCTTTTTTGCTTTTTATTTTAAGAATAGCACCTGGTTGGCTTGTTCCCAAGGCTGTTATTCAGCTCCACAGCAGTGGCAGCCGACAAACCAGGAGGCTTCAGCAGCATTTACCCAAATTCGGTGTTATTTGCCTTTTCCGAGCACTATCTAAGTTTTATTCCCGTGCAACCTCTTATTCACATGACCACTTCCATCAAGCTTTTTTTTTTTGAGTTCCAGAGGATTTTTTGCCGAAGTGAGGTAAAATAGAAGCAACAACAAGCACCACGAGTTGTGCATCAGGAGCCCGGAGCAGTGGCCGAGGCCAGACTGGACACAACCCCGGCACTGTGACCAAGCAGCACCTCTGCCATGAGAGCAGGGCCAGCACTGGAAAAAGCTCATCAGCATCAAAAAAGTCCATAAAAACATGAGAAAGATGCTGGCAAGGTTCTTCCCCCCAAGAGCAGCACAGAAGTGTAATGGAGATACCATGAAAGTTTTGAATGCTTTTTTTTTTTAATTAAAAAAGAGCACATGGCCGAGACTCAAGCCAGGCCAGAGTCTGGCTATGGGAATCACACCCTCAGACTATTTTTGATTAAAGGGATGGCCAGACCCAGCAGCCCCTTTTCAGCCCATTAATGAGTGCCACGTACACATTGAGAYGTCTCACATCTTCTCCAAAGCCGTCAGGAGCTGCTTATCCAGAAGCCAAAGGTGTTTTTGTGGCTGTTTTCCATTCAAATAGTGACATGGGAGGGCATTGCAGTGTTTGCCCACCAGGCCTCTTCCCGACTTGCACAGGGTCCCAAAGGRGATTTTTCTGACTTTGAGAACCTCCACCACCTTCCTGGTCAGTTTATCCCGCAGAATGGTTTGGGTTGGAAGGGACCTTAAAGCTCATCCATTCCCACCCCTGCCATGGGCAGGGACACCTTCCACTATCCCAGGYTGCTCCAAGTCCTGTCCAACCYGGCCTTGGACACTTCCAGGGATCCAGGGACAGCCACAGCTTCTCTGGGCAACCTGCGCCAGGGCCTCCCTGCCCTCCCAGGGAACAATTCCTTCCCAATATCTCAATGCAGTTTCTCGCTTAAGGTCTAAGCCCATTGACATCCAATGCTCCCTGTTTCCATTTCCATCTCTTGCAGGCTGTTCCAAGGCTTGCTGTGGTTTCCACTTTGAAGGGAAGTCAAGCTCTGTTGACTTCCCCTCCATGCCAGCCCAACTTTTTCTGCCAGCACAGCCTTCCTGAGCAGGCTTTGGACCATCCAGTAAAACATCCTTGAGCAGTTCCCCATGAGCTGGGACCAAAGAGCAGCTAATTCCTGCAGCGATGCCCAGACTCCTTTGGTGCCGAGCCCTTCTTTAATAGGTTTCATTTGCACCGCGAGACTTTCCGAGGTGGAATTACTGTCTATAACATTCAGCAATTCCAAGAATATTTTATAATTCTGACAGCCTGCATCACCCTGGAGCCTGCCATGGTAAACAGGCTCTCCCCTTTCCCTCTCCTGCAGATGGCAATTTAGGCAGTTGGGGAGGTTTCGTGTTTGTTCTCGAGTGTGAGCCAAACCCTATTATTCCCTTTTTTTCTGTTTTCCTGGACGGACATTGACCTGCAGGCATTCAAGAGGATTTTCCCCCCTCACTCTCCACATTTTCAGTGGTTTGGTGACAGACACTGCTTGCAAGAGGCAGGATCCTGGAGGCCAAGTGCCTTCCTAGGCAGGTCTTTGAACTCGGTGGTCTGACATCCCAGGAAAGCCATCTCACCTGAYCCCAATAATGCCATTGGAAAGCAGAGACTTGCAGCATTGGCGGGAAGTAGCTTCACAGCTGGCATGGCATTGGTTAAAAGGTGGACTAGAGACCCACAGAAGGCTCTTCTGACCTAAATTATTCCCTGATCCTAGGCCTCATCYTCTCTCCTCCACTGGACACTTCACCAGATTATTCCATCTTGTTCTCTCCCCTCACGGGAGCTGTGCCAAGGCTCCTTGAGAATTTAAAAACCATCTGAACACAACTGGTTTTCTGGAGATTTAAAGGGTCGCAGATCTGGGGCACTGGGTGAAAAAATACTTTTAAAAGTGCAAGAGATTGCTTATGTAAAAAACGAACCACAGTTACACTTTAACAGCTTCCTTTTCTTCCCAGAAAGACAAGTGTTTCACAAACTTTGACAGACATTAATTTTCCATGGCAGGACAAACCAGGGAAGATTCCAGCAAAATACAAATAGCAGAACTAAGAGAATTCATAATTAATGATAATAAACAGCAAGTCCCAAGATTGCAGAAGCAGCAGTGGTGACTTCTACGAGGTGATCAGCCCCAAGGTGTTTCATGTTCTTGCCTTTTTTCCTCTGTACCCTGCAGTGCATTGGCTGGAGCCCATCCAGAGCCATCCATAGCAGGTTCCAGGGACGGCATCGATTTTCACCCCCAAAAGAAGCATCTGTTTCAAGAGTAACCCTTTAGCAGACAGCCCAGAAAGACACCACGTTCCTCCCCAAACCCCTTGCCTGGTCACCCATTTGGTTACTGCCTCCAACCCCAGAGATGGCTCAGGACCCCTTCATTTCCAACAAGTAATTAACACCAGTCCCGGCCCCGGCCCCGGCACGCGAGGAATGAGGTGCAAGGATTTATGGCTCCAGGAATAACCATGGTTATAACTGCATCCAGCAGCCAGGCAGGGAGATCCTGGCTCTTCCAGGGGGGATTTGTGCAGCATTGAAGTGGCTCCAGGGAAGTGAAGTCACTGCTGAGTGACTTCAAGTGCTGCGGCTGCTGGAGCAAAATGGGAAGAAAGTAAGGAGAGAACTGGATTTGGGGATCAGAGGTGGAGGGGCRTTCAATAAGTTCTATAGGGAAAGAAGCTGGAAGGCAGTCCCAGCTTGAGAGGGAGCAAAGGGTTCCTCAGACTCCTCCCAGGGCCAGGAGTCCGCGCTGTTCACACGCTGTGCGTGCACACCCACGACAGCCTCCTCCAGCCTGCGCTTCCAGGTCGGGGAAGGAAACGGTCCTGGATCCACGGCAGCCGCGGCGTGGGCGGGAGGCCAGGGGAGGAGAGGCACTGATGGGCAAAGCAGATGTTGCTCCAGTCGCTGCAGAAGGCGAGCCCGSGGCCAAGGGGTGAGCAGGAGTGGGGCCGATCCAAGCGGGGAAAAGAGAGAGGCCCRGGAGGTGCCACAGGGTGGGATTTGTCCTCCAGCTTCGGGATGCACCTCCAGGAGAAACACACCGAGGCTGCTCGTCCTCCCCAGGGATGGACACACACTTGGGTCCTGTCAATCTCTGCGAATCCAGGTCCTCCTGCCGCTGGTAACTGGGCAAACTCCAGCAGAGTCCCAAAAATCCACGGCCTCTGCTGACCTGCCCGTGTTTACAGCTYAGCCGGGACGGAGCGTTTGCCTAAAAGCTCCCACAAAGCCAAAAGAGGAGGAGCAAAGGGCCATGGAAATGCCCGGATATCTCCCCTGCTCCCACAAAGGAGCAAGTCGTGGCTGTCAGTCCCACTGGATGTGTGTCCYCCAGTTTAGGTACAAAGCTGGAAACCCCCTTCTTCTTCTTCACTTTATTTGTTTTACTCTCTACAGCACCAATATAATTTCATTTTCTTTTAAACTCCATACCCAGATGTATTGACCTTGCTTAAGATCAACCCAACACGGGCAGCGTATGACCAAGGGAAGCAGCCTGGGATAGTGGAAGGTGTCCCTGCCCACGGCACGGGGTGGGACTGGACGGGCTTTAAGGTCCCTTCCAACCCATATCATTCTATGATTAAATGATGTTATGATTCAATCAAAACAATAACAACCTTAACAAAAATCAAGTCCTAAGACTGAAGATCACTCGAAAGGCAAGAAAGGAGGATAAAGGTTACAGCTGCAGTGAGGAAAACCTTTGGAAGAGCCACTTYTTTTCCATGACAGAGCACATTGCCCAAATCAACCACTAATCATCACAGCAAAAGAGTTCACTTGAGGGTTCTCATCTAAGAGGGTGGACCAATGGGGTCAAAACCTCCGCTTTTGAGCTCTAAAGAGGTTCCTAACCACGAAGAGACAGCTTGAACTTCTTCACTGCACTTTCATTTTAAAATATCCTGGGAAGTCATTTAAATGCAAACAAGCCATGGAAAATGTTAGCCTGCTGGAGAACTTGGGAGGAAGACAACTGAAAACAGAAGTGAGAAACAGGGAAATTTTAGACTGTGGCTGCAACACCACAGCATCAAGGGATTTTTTTTTAATATTATTATTATTACTGCTTAAAAAAGAATTTTACGAGCTGCAGTCAATAAGGTTTGGCCCTTTTATTTTCCCAAGGCCCCGTGAAAGTGAGTTTGAGCTCGTAGGAAAGAAAGAATCCAGCCATGCCGTGACACTCCGAGGAGTTTTGGTAGGGGCAGCGTGGACTTTCAGGAGCATGAGCTAAACCACGCTCTTGCTGCTGGAGCTGCCTCCGAAGCAGCTGTTCAAACACGCTGCAAGATATCAAAGCAGCTCTAATTAACTTCCTGCTTCAGTCCTACTTCAAAGTGATTCTGAGAGTTCTCAAACCAGAGCTTTTGCAGGGCAGTTTCTGAAGGAAAGCGGTTTGGGGCTCGTTCACCGCCGACTCCAAACACGTTTGAGATTCTCCAGTTGCTGGTTTTGTTTAAAAAGTCGGTAAAAAAAGGCTTCATCCATAAAACACTTTAACGCCGGGCAGCACATATCACAGGAGAAGAAACCAGCACCGTGTCAAGTCAATCAAATCCTTCTCTAAGCCATCACCTAAAAGAGGATGATCCAGTCTGGTCCTTTCCAGTAATGTTTCCTTTGGATTCCAATTCCATTTTACCTGCAAAGGTTAAAGCAATTTGGGGTTTGGACCAATCAGAGTCACAGAATCCCAGGATGGTTTGGGTTGGAAGGGACTTTCAAGACCCAAAGTYCCAGTCCCTGCCATGGGCAGGGACACCTTCCACTATCCCAGGCTGCTCCAARCCCTRTCCAACCTGGCCTTGGACACTTCCAGGGATCCAGGGGCAGCCACAGTTTCTTGCTGTGCCTTTGCTCACCCGGGGCCATCTCAAGCTCTGGAATGATGCTGCAGTTTGATCCAATCTCTTTTTTTTCCCAGTCTTGAGACATATGCTCCTATGTTTATTTACCCGCTTGTTTTGATCTTTTATTTTCTGCTCAGAGAGACATTTTCCCACATATCCATGTCTGCCTCCACTSTGCCACGCCAGGGTCTCCATCATCATCCACTTAAATGGCAAGGAGAGCTTTAATAGATTCCTTGTGTCCCTGCCTGAAGCTSTGCCTCGCTCCAGCCCCATCCCACACCACTCAGACCTACACACACACACACGAACCCTTGCCATGCTTTGTTTGAAACTTCTTATTCACAGGAAAAAAAAAAAAGTTGTCACGGCCAAAAATAGAACATTTTTCCACTCTGAAGAACAAGCAGCATTCCTGGGAATTCAGACAAATTGCATTGGTCAGGAGATGTCTCACAGACACCAGCGACGTCCCGGAGCTGCTCCGATGTCCTGTGARGCAGGAAAGTGTTTGGGATCCCTCTTCCACTCACTCTGCAGAGTGAAATCAGAAGTGACGAGCCTGTGGCTGCACTGTGCTCCATGAGAAAGGGACTTTTATTTATTTATTTTAAGGAGAAATYGTCTCCTGAATAAAATCTGGTGCCCTTTAGAGCACAAGCCTTCGCTGAGCACAATCATCAACAGTGATATTTTTACCAGGGTCTACATTTTTGATTTCCCATTACAATATATGCAGTATTTCACACGACTGTATGCAATAAAATTTACCTATAATAGGGATTCTATATATAAGAGGGAATAAAATTATACACAACTGTGAAACCTTGTTCAGCTGAAGAGAAGTTTGTAGAGAGAAGACATTCAGAGAAATTTTCAGAGCTTAAAATACCCAATTTGATCACTTTTCAACTGAAAATCTTCTATTCCAGTCAGTCCCAAATCACCCTGTTGGAATTGCACTGGGAGCTGCTCTCAGTTTAATTGAATTCCTTCAGCAATGTGGGGTTTGGTTACATGCAGGCAAACGGGCAGCTTCGTTTTCAAAGACATCTGGAGCRTTTTGGGAGCCTTCAGGCTCTTTTCCGAGAGGGAGAGGAAGAGCCAATCCCAAATTTCCTCCACCTTCAGCTACGCTGAAATCCCTGATGGCCTCCAGACAGACTTGGGCGCTTGGAGACTTTACTGGAGACTTCGTTCGTGGAACATGGAAAACCCATGACATGATTTACACTCGTCGGACAAGGAGAACCACAAGCACATGGCACACATCACACACCTTTGGAAAAGCAAACCCTCTCCTGGCAGCTGGCTGGGTAAAAGACCACAAACCTCTACCCCAGGCCAGCTGTGGTGGAGAGATACCGCCTTTGGTCACTGCCACATCCCCAGAGCAGGAGCAGGCTTGGAAAACCAGCATCCTTTAACAGGAGACCTCAGTGTTGGTCAGGCAGCTGTGCCTGGATAAGCCCCTGTGATTTCCAGCAGCATCAGGTCCCTTCAGGCCACTCTGTTCGGTTTAATTCCCAAATAATCTCCTGCTGCATCAGCTCCCAGCCCTTCAGCCGGAGATGTTGCTCTGCCTGCCTACACACTCTGGTCCCTCCTCATCTGAACTGCATTTGGAATAAAAACTGTATTAGCAGCCCTCTTTGGGAGGTAAAAATGCCCTCCTGCTCCATTTACGGGGGGAGAAAAAAATTCCTCTTCTATTAAATAAGCTTGTGGGCAGATTTAACAGCACAACCTGGAAGCTCACTGCTATTAAACTGAACAGGTGAGAAATCTTTCCAGCTCCTGATTTTTTTTTTTTTTTTTTTGGTGGGGAAGAAGAAATCACTGATTCGGCAGCAGTTTTTTTTGAAAAACATCCATTTGAGCGGGTGATTTCGTATGAAAGCAGTGGGGTCAGCGACAGCGTGTCACAGGGAGGGAGAGGAGGGCAGGAGGCAGAGGAGGGCAGCAGGTGATGCCACACCAGGCTGCCAGGAGGGATAAACATCGGGTTTCAGTCTCAGTTACACACAATTCAAGACCAGAAGTTGAACACAAGGCAGCAGCATCCCCACAGGATGCTCCAGCTGCTCTGCAGCACCTACGAGAGGATGCCAGGACCTGCACAAGTCTCATGTTTTCTTTGATTGTTCCAAAGCTGGWAATCTGTAATCTTCTAATTTTTCATGGGAGTGGAAAACTATCAGCATCTCAGCCCTACAAGCACCTCTGAGAGCCTGGAGGGGGAAGACACCATCTCGATGAGGTGGTGACCTCCTCCTGCTGGTTTGATCCATTCCCTTCCCATGACTGAGCTGCTATTCCCACCTGTGGGGCTTACGAGGGCTGGGTTATTCCACATTTAATTCAAAAGGCGAAATAAATCCACGTGCAAAGCCCAAACACACCCGAGTCCCTTGCAAAACTGATGGGTTTTAGGACTCTGCCATTCCTGCGCTTCAGGTGTCAGGGATGTGCTGCCAAAGACACCTCTGAAATGAAAAAAATTCAGCTCAGGGCCCTCATTTAGGGTCTCACTCAATAAATTATTGATAATTATGCACTACCAGGAACCCAGCTAAATCAGAAGAGCAGGAAAAACTGCCAAGGGGAAGATGTGAAGGCTGAGAGGACACTGGTCCCTGGGAGCAGGCACCCTGCGATGGGAGATCAGCCACAGCAGGGGTGGGAAGTGGTTTTGTTGTTTGGCCTGTGCTGCCACACCAAGAAGGACAAACCCTGTGCTGAACAGGCGTGTCCATGGAGGAGAGAGCCAGGCTGCTGGCATTTACTATGGATTCAGGATTTGCTATGGATCAGTGCAGGTTTGTGCAGGTTGAGCTCCACRGGTGCTGGATTCGGCCTCAAGCTCTGGCAGAGGCCCTGCCATGAAAGCCTTTGGATGAAAGCCAGGTCTCTGCCAACTCCAGGCCGAAATGGTCCAATATCAGCATATTTTGCCTTGGGAAAAGAGAGAAAAAGGTCATAAAAAGATGTTATAGCTCAACCTGAGCATGTGGCTCCAGCCGGGGGAGGCTGAGGAGGTCAGGTCACAGGGATACAGCTGATTGCAATCAGAAAGAGAGAAATATCGACACAAGGAGAGCAGGAGCAGCACACGTGGCCCCGAGTGGCTCTGCTTTAACTTATTTCTGCTGCAAAGGCTGAAGGAACAGAGGCTCTGTGAGACCACAGCTCAACCCGCGCCGAGCACCGCGGGGCCGAGGCCTCACGCGGCGCAAATCAGAGCGGGACCACATCAGCCCCTGGTGAAACCACAGATAAGGTAAACAGTCAGCTCTTGGCAGCACAGGGAACAAAAACCAAGCTGCAGCCCTGGTGAGACCACGGCCAGAGGCTGCAGCTTGTGCACATCGTGTTTGCAAGAGCACCAGGCACCTCTGCGGACACGGCGTGTAAAACCCCCCCGGGGCTTTGCTGGACGGCCGAGAGCGCAGCACAAACATCACCCCTGTGTAAGGCAGCCCTGCAGGGGGGTGAACCCTTCCCCAGCCTCCTGCACCGTGCCACAGCCACACGTTGGTACCAAGGCAGCAGCACCCGGTGGCCCTGAGCAAGCAAAGGGAATAAAGGCCTGGGTCACCTCACAAATGCAGCAAAGAGGGGGAAAACAGGGGAGGAGCGGCTCTCACGTGAGATGAAAAACCATCATGAGGCACTAAAGCAGCTCGTTAATTCAAAATGCTTATTCAAGAGCAACCGTCTTCCAATTAAACTACTTAATGGGCTTCAATTACAAAAAAAAAGGAAACACGTGCTGGAGATGCTCGAGATAGAAAGTGCTGACTTTGATCTCGTGATTTTGAATTCAACGCACAGGCCAGGGAGGAAAAGCACTTCAGCAGTGAGTGAGAGGCWGCCGGGGCACGCTCGGTGACACGGGGGCCCGGGGCAATGGCCCGTGCAGGGCTCGTGCCACGTCGACACCCCAGGGACAACCAGCCTCGCCTGCCTCACCACCACCCCCCGAGTCACAGCGGCGGTGACGCCAAACCGGGACACCTCTTGGGGCATGCAAACCACGCACGGGGCCAGCGGCCACAGCTGCGYCACGAGGGACGAGGGCAAGGTCCCCCTCGCTCCTGAAAGGGGCTTCTGCCCTGGCAGAGAGCGCTGGAGGTGCCTGTCCTCCGCAAGTGTGGAGTTCAGACCTGGAGGCTTCAGCCTGGAGGGGTCTGTGCCAGCAGTCTCCAAGAGGGCAAGCGAGGAGGAGGAAGGAGCGGCTTTCCACTGCCTCTCCCAGCACAAGGACGCGGAGTGGTCGGCTGAAGTTCAGGAGGTGTTTCCTCACTTCCCTCCCAGCACCTGGAAAACCCCTTGCCTGCAGATGCCAAGAGTTTATACACCAGTCTGAGGGGAGGTGGGACCAGTGCTTTGAAGGCGAAGGTATTGAAAGTTGCTTAACACGCAAACCACTCCAGGTTCAGGAAGTCCGTGGCCACCAACTGGTTTTGGTTAGGGGCTGGTCTCGGATGTGCATCCCCTGTTCTTACTCACCCCTGAACAGCCACCTCCAGCCACAGGGCAGGACACGCACGTCAGTGAGCCAGGAGCCCCAACGGCTGAGCAGTTACACAGATGCACGTTCAAAACTGTGATTTTATATTTTAAGGCTTTACAGCAAGACACTGAGCTAAATAAAACCACAGAACCAACCACCCAAAGCAAGCAGTCAGCAATGGGCCATTCAATTCCTCTCTTTCAGCTTTTCCTTCAGATATTATGTGGACTTTTAGCTCCTTTTATCTCCCTTCCATCTCCCCATCCAGACCTCACCTCTCCTCGTGCCTTCCCTTCTCCCTGCAGTTAAGCCAAGCTTGCTTTGTCTGAAGGACTCCAACTCCTGGAAAAGTCAGAAGGCATTAATCAAACCCTCTCTTGTGCAACTATTTCCATCATCAGGTTG
Source organism: Amblyornis subalaris (assembly GCA_018881555.1). Classification (NCBI taxonomy): domain Eukaryota; kingdom Metazoa; phylum Chordata; class Aves; order Passeriformes; family Ptilonorhynchidae; genus Amblyornis; species Amblyornis subalaris. The sequence continues at coordinate 783,598 of JACAXG010000139.1, forward strand.
CATCTGGTCCCTGAGGTCTCTTAATTCTTCATTAAGAAAATGCTCCATGTGGATAGAGGCGGGAGAGGACTTGGGCAGCACTTCACAGGCTCTGCTGTGCACGGCTCTGCACGGTCTGACACAAACCCCTCCAGCCCGGCACACAGATGTGCAAAGGAGCCCAGCACCGAGGGCTTTGTCACAGGGAAGGGACACAAGAGCAGCAGGGCCACTTCTGAGTCATCTCACTGAAGAGTGAGGGAGAGAAGCCACCCAGAGCTGCAGGTACAGAGCTCAAACCGAGAGCACGGGAGAAGCATCTGCCCYGCTGAGCAGCGTTCTGGGTCTGACACCACATTCTGGGTCTGACACCACACAGGACCAACCCAGCTCCCGTGCAACTGCTGCAGGAAGTGGGCTGCTCTGTGAAAAGCTCAGCTACAGATGAACTAGGCACGGTGCTCCATCCTGAAAAGGTAAYGAACTCTCTCAGAAAAACGCTCCCTTCAAAGGGAGGATGAGTACTGAAGAGAGGACACGAGGTCACGGCCACCAATGTCAAAAGCACACCTTGAATATCGTGACAGTAACAGGTAATGGGGTTTTTGGACAGCGCTTCTTGGCCAGCTCATGCCACAGCATCTGGACGAAGGTGCAGTTACTGCTGCAGGGTCCCCAGCTGCTCTCAGAAGATGGTCTTGTGCTTAATATGTCCCAAACTGATGTCCTTTCCCAGCCATGGTGCTTAACTCAGCYCCTCTTTGGCAGTGGAAGTGAGTCCAGGGCACATGCACCTCCCCACGCTCCATCTTCCCACCTCCTTTGCCAAGATCCACCTCAGGGGGTGCCTGAGATTGTGTCCACCCATCCACCTCCTGCTCTTGTGAAAGGTGTCAAATCCTTAAAAAACAAGCCCTACCTTCCCAGAGGAGCCTGAAGTGCTCCTCTTGCACTGCTCTGAACCAAAGTGATCAAAACTTCCTACTCCAAAGGTTTTTTGCTGTGAGGACAGGCAAGAAGAGGGATGAGGACGAACGGAAAGGGAAAATCTCTGCAAAGCACAGAAACCTGAGCCAGCTCCTGATCACAGGTTGGGACCTTCACCGAAGAAACAAAGGCAACATGAACAACAGGCTGGCTTAGAGTAATTCACACTTCCAGCACCAGCATCCAACTGCCTTCCAGATACTGGCCAAGAGATGCTTTGCCAAAGCCCAGTTTTTTATCAAACAGGTAGAGTTTTACCCCATGTCAACATAAAAGCCTGGCAGATTTGATTGTATTCCCCTGCAACAAGCACTCCACATCTTACTCTCCAGGAATTCGGTTTGTCAGATGGAGCTGTGGAGATGGAGGTGGCAAAGMGTGTTCCCTGCAGAATCTTTCTTCTCTGTTTCAACCCTCAGGGGAAGCCAGAGCACTCCCTGGAGTGCTGCAGCACACACCCAGCCAGAAAAGGACACATGGGCTCCACCCCTGGGTGCCATCCCTTCTCCTGCTTCAAGGCACAAAGACACGAGCTGTGAGTTCTTGTGCAAAGCTTTTCCTTCACAAAAGAGAGAAATTGAGAGCCCAGAGCATGGACAAGCTGGGGGAAAAATAATCCCAACCTGGCAGAAGCACATCCTTCACCTCCTTCCTATTTTTCCTTTTATCATTGCTCTTTATTTCCCAGCTCAGTGGTTCCCAGCTGCTTCCAGCCCTTCTCCTTTCCTGGGGGGGCTGCAGCTTGTCCAGGAAGCCTCCAGGCCCCAGCYCTCCCCACACACCTCTCTCAGAGCTCCAGGTGGGTTTGCCCCAGCTGCCCACCCGTGAGAGCTGAGCAACACTGAACCTCCAGACACTCAAAAACCATGGACCAGAGCTACTTCTCTGTATATCCAGGTTTCGGGAAAAGGCCATGTCCTTCCCAAGTGCTGATATTCAGGAAAGGGGAATAACTCTCCTCTGTGCTGGCGAGTGGATGTTATCAGTCTCCTCTCACTGCTGCATGATCTTTACCATCCTCCAACACGAATTCCAACGTTTTCCTAAGCTGGTTGCAGTCCCAACTCCAGTCTGGAGCCGTCGGCCCTCCTGTTTCCATAGTTTCAAACACTTTTTAGAGCAAAGGATCTCCAGGCCAAGCTCTCAAACGCATCTCCCGCCCAAGCTCAGCCCTCCAGATGCCTCTCAGACACCTCTCATCAGCTGTTTCATCCCATCCTTGCAAAGCCCCAGCAAATCTGTATAAACATGTGCCATCACCCCTTCCCTCACAAGTTCCATGCCTCCACCCACGGGGTTTCTCTCTCCCATTACCAAATCCTGCTTTACATTAAAGCCTTTGCCGCCTTCTCCTCCAAACTCATTAATTTCCATTTAAAACGCTCATTCGTGCCCAGATTTCCATGACAGAATCCTTCCCATTTTCTCCTGCCGTCTTCTTCTGCCACAAAAACGTTACAGAGGACGGGGCAGCCCTGATCTCTCTGTCCAGGCTGCTGAAATTCCTCAATCCAGCATTTCCCAGCTGCTTTCAGCCTCTTCCTCTTCCAAACCCCACACAACCGTGCCACTACAAAGGCCAAAAACCCCCAGTAGAGCCTTGAGGAGCCTGAATGACACAAGGGSTACTTTCAAGTACAAAGTTCAGCCACTAAAATACCACCTTTTATCAACTTAAAACTCCTCCATGAACAGGAAATCATGAAGGCCAAGTGCCACCTATTTCTGAGCTTCGTGATGGGACACAAAGTAAATTACCAAGCACAAGAGCCCTCAAAAAGTAAAAATAAACCCCACTAAACCCCTTTTCTACGTGGCTGTAGCCAGTACAGCCCATACAGCAACATTTGCAGCTGGAAAGCRCAGCCCAGCAGCTCATTAACAAGTTGTTTTATCCAGGTTGCTCATCACCAGTCAAGTCCATGTGCTCATTGTTCCCATTAGGCCGGATAAACACATCCAGGTTTGCACAAGAGCACCAGGAGCTCACCAAGGCAAACACATCTGCTGAACTTGCACAACCCTGATGTTTCTCAGAGCTTTTTTTTTTTTATAAAAGCAACTTAAAAGCATTTCTCCTTGCTCTGCCTTCAGACTAAAGCTTGGGATACAGAGAAAGAAAAAAAAAAAGAGGCAGAAAATAATTACCTGTGCTATATTGAAACACACAGCAGTGGCTGAAAAGTTTGAAAGCTCAGAAGAAAAGCAGAAAATTAGAAGAAACACATGGAAAAAACCAACGAAACGCCATTAAAAAGCCCAACCAGAAAAAGTCTCAAAGCACAGGGAGCAAAAGGCAAAAAAACAAATATGGGTTTTCATTGTAGTGGGCCCATCCATTCAAAATAAAGGGATTTTCTCACCTGCCTAGCACAGGATTGTATTAAAAAAAAAAAAAAAAAAAGTAGAATTACCAGGGATAGATGTGGAAAGATGGGGTTTGAGAAGATACCAAAGAGGGGAGGAGAAGCAGCCAAAAGAAGCCGTAGCAAGAAATTCATGTTCTGTTTTTGAGGAGACCTTGTGCTGGCTCATCATTTAACCTCCCATTGTATCAAGTCTCAACCTGTTTGGTTGGGCTTTTTTTTGTTTGCAGGACCCCTCCCAGGGGACACTGTCACCCCCCGTGGCACCCAGGTCACCCCAGGGAACCTGCTCAGACCAACACAGAAACATGCTCACTGGTGGGGGCCATCCCTCACCTCAGAGCCAACCAAAAAAGCAGTTTAAAACCTGCTACCCACATCATTCCTTCTGAAACAGCACAGTTTATCACTCTGCTGCAGCTTTAAAAAAGAGGCAATTAATTATTAACCACCTCTCCGTGGCTGCCTGAAAAGGGACCTGAGCAAACCAAGCTGCTGTTCCCTGCYGATGCCACAGGTTGGGAGAGCTCAGCTGGGCCCCAGTGCCGAAGCTCTCGGCAGGAGCAGGATCAGAGGACATGGAGCAGCAGGAGTGGGGATGGAGCACACGGCATCACCCCCTGTGCAGGCACCCAGCACCTCCCTGGGAAGCACATCGGTCACCAGAGTGGAAAAAATGAGCATTTTTGCACACAAACCACTTTTAGCTGCTGAGGGCTGGGCCATGGGACTTTTAGTCAACGGGACAAGAGTGTTAAAGTCAAATATAATCCTCACTGCAACAGCATTTTTCACCTGTCTGCAGAGCAGAATCCCTTCATACAGAGATCTACATATTTATAGAAGCTTCTCATCATGTTGAGCGCCGTTCAGACTACTCTCCTTAAAGCTTCCCGGCCTTCCTCTACATCTTCCCACTCTATTTCCATGTTTTGGATGCCAAACAAGCTCACCTGAACAAAAGGAACGTGCATTAACAGCTTGGGTAGTACCACCTGCTGTTTTAATGAGAGGGTGTAAAGCCCTTACCTGTGTCACTCACCTGGCAGGGTCAGACACACCTGGCAAACACTGCACCCCACAGAGCACCAAAACCTTCATTTTCCAACCAGAACAGACCACAGCACCAAACCCCTACTCAATACCTGTGTTTTGGAGATGCTCAGCCAGTGTGGGACAGGGCTGACCAGTGGGAAGGAAGGAGATTAACAAGAGCTACCTGAAATCACCCAATTTGGGGATGCAGAAGAGCACCCTGGCTCCTCACCATCACTCTTCACATTCCCACAGGCCAGGGGTAACCYCAGGAACAGGGAACACCACCCAAGATTTAAGTGCCACTTTAAAGTCTAGCTTGAAAACAGCTCAGCAAGCAGCAGAACCCCCAGATTATGCACTCAGTCTATGTCCTCAGAGTGGACTCCGTGATCACAAAAGATCCTTTCCACCTTTATTGATTCTACCGGGAAAAATGCATCTCACTGTCAGYTTAAGGCTGCTTTAGGAAAGGACTTCTCAGGTGTGACTTCCATCTCGTTCTGCCAGAGATGCGACATTAAMAATAAGGTAAAGTCATTTTAAAAAAAGTTCTCTTGGAGACTAAATACAGAATCACAGACAGTTYGGGGCTGGAAGGGACCTTRAAGCCGATCCAGTCCCTACCCTGCCATGGGCAGGGACACCTTCCACTGTCCCAGGTTACTCCAAGCCCTGTCCAACCCAGCCTTGACACTTCCAGGGATCCAGGGGCAGCCACAGCTTCTCTGGGCAACCTGTCCCAGGGCCTCCGCACCCTCCCAGGGAACAATTCTATCCCGTCTAACCCTGCCCTCTGACAGTGGGAAGCCATTCCTCCTGGTCCTGGCACTCCAGCCCCTTGTAGTGTCTCTCTCCATGTTTCYTGTAGCTCCTTCGGGCACTGGAGAAAGGCACCTTCCCAAGTGATTTAATGCCCCAGGGAAGCRCCCCTGCACATCACTGGGACAGCACCACAGTGAAGGGTCTGATTGCCCTGCCCACAATCTGCACTTCCACTGCTGCACTGGGTCAAACCCTGGGAACAGAGCAGGGTTTGAAGCTGCAGTTCCCTTAAAATCCCTGGATGCATAACGAGCACCCTTGGCTCCAACCACCACGCTCAAAATTCCACAGCTTTACAAGCGCCACATTTCAGCTGACTGTTTGCCACGCTCCAAGCACTGCAATAAAACACCCACACAGTGACAAGAATGAGACTTTAATCAGTTTTAAGTGGAGTTTTAACACTAAGAGATAAAGGGTTGTTAAACACAATAACAAACGGACATCTGATTTGTATGAGGCATTATCCTGTACATGTCATACTTGGTTTTTGTGTATTCTCAGTTACACACAGAGCCACTGTTGCACAGCACAATAGTATTTGAAGAGGCTGAATCAGAGTAAGGCTGCTTAACAGACTGATTTTTTTTTTTTTCTTTTAGTATCTATATATATATATGCTATATGAAAACAGACTGGAAATTTGAAGTGGCAGAGAAAGGCAGCTCTGCCAAGACGCTGCAGTTGGAGCCCCTTTTAGTGCACAGTCCCACCCCATCCATCTGCATGCACGACACTTTCTAACAGTATTGAGAAGGTAAACGAGGCACTTCGTGGCAACCACAGGCATCGTTAACATATTGCACACATTTGCTAGGACTAAACATGGAACTTGCACACTAGCATCCTATTTTCTTATGATTTTAAGGGTGGGTTTTTTTTTTTGGAAAGCTGATTTTGATGCTGCATGTAAACTCCACTTCAGTTTACAATGTGTGCCACGGGGACGAATCTGGAGGCTGATTTGTACAGCTGCTCTTTAGGAGCTGTGGCAAAGATTTTGAGTGGGGCTACCCAGGACCAGGGGATGCTTCAGGGCCTAACAGTTCAGCTCTTACCAAAGTGATGCCTTCAAGTAGTTTCAGACATGTAAGCTCTTGCACATCCCAAAAGGTTGAAGCGTACAGTCCAGAAACTCAAGGAGAGATTACCTACAGAATGCAGTTCAAGCTACTTATGAATACTGTCATAAATAAAGTTTTAATAAGGACTCAAAAACCTTTCAGTCATAGTAATTCTTGTCAACTTCTATGGGGGTGGTAACTGAAATAAAGTATAGGAGAGTATGTATAATATATATTTATATATATAATATATATATATAATGCCATTTTTCCATTTCCAATGACTACACCATAAAATGTAAGCAAGGCTTCTCAAAGACATGGAAACATTAAAAAAAAAAAAAAAAAAAAAAAAAAAAAAATCAAAACCCTCATTCCAACCTTCACATTCCAAAGGAAAAATTAACAGTGCAAAAGCCCATCACATCCTGATTCCCGATCCGGCGTCACCGACTGGAACTGCACCATCCAATCCTGATTATCCAAACTGGGACACGCAGCAGTGCCAAGTTCCCAATACTATCCAACCAGGAACAGTTTGGTTTATTAAGCCAACACAACTTTCAACTGTTACAAACCAGACAGGGTGAAACATGACTGGAAGGGAAGAGTTAAAATTCCTGTTCCCACGGGAAAACCACCTCCTGCCCGTCACAATGAGCACTGAACCTTGATCCATTAAAGTCTTATTAAACCTGTAAGTCAGAAAGTATTTACCAGTTTTGTTAGAAGTTAGAATCGTGAATCTGATGAGCAGAGTTGAACAGAAACCAGACAAGAAAAAAAAARTTAAAAAAAGCCCTTTATACCTTGGTTTACCAATTGTAATTACTGAGGTCCTGCCTTGTCTCGTTCCAATTCCAACCATTAATGCTGTTGTACAGGGCTCTGACAGATCCCATTCATAATTCTGGCTGAGAATACAGCTCATGAACTTCAATGTCAGCACCAAGAAGTTAATTAAGGAAGGGGGGGTGTGTATTACATCCTAAAAAAAGCATCAATTTGGGGTCGGCTCTTCATGGCCTACTTAGAGGGGACAATTTTGGCAGTGAGTTCACATCTGGATGCAACAGCAGCTGTACTCGAGTCACCTCGGTCTGGGCACGACAATCGTACGCCGGAAGTCAACCCCGAGCCCTACTCGTGGCTCTGCCCCTATGAACAAATGATCCAACCCTGCCAGTTGGTTCAGAAAACCAATTTGTTGGGTGGTTCATGGGGTTGTTTCTGATAGCAAACAATGGATTTGGGACAAGTTCTGCTTTTTAATCTTCATTTACAGCATTGAGAATGTGCTGCAACACTGGTTTCCTCTCTGTGGTAATGTAATGTCTGTTTTTGAAACATTGCAGGTAATGAGTATTCAAGTAAAATTCCCTAACAGTTAATGACATTTTTTTWAAAAAAAAAGTGTGCAAAACTGCAAAACTCATTGTAATAGAATGTGTAAGGTCAAAGGGGTGGAACAGCTGACAGAGGTTTGATTGGATAAATGCATCAGAAATCTTCAAAACAAACACTAACCTGGAGAATCTCCAATGACATTTCCTGTGCACCATTACAAAATATTTTTATATTCATGAGAGAAAAAAAAAAAATAAAGCTTGCAAGGCAGCACATGAAGTATTCACAGCAGGAATATGATTGAAAAACTACTAATCTAAATGTAAGATGTTGACTGATGTTTGCACTAAGAGCATCTGACTTTTAGCACTGGCCTTGATTACACAGGAGATGGAGCAGCCATTACAATTCAGAAAAAAACCCAATAAAACATTGTCAAATTTTGTAACCATTTGTTTCAAGCTCTTACTTTAGTTGATAGCCTCCACATTTGTATGGTTAAGTCATTGTTGCTGTGTTTCCTTTTGTTTGTTTTCGTGACCCCAATTCCTTGTCTCCCTTCATTCTGCGGGTCTCGCGGATGTTGTGAAGGTTCATTCCTGTACCCCTAGACAGAATCACTCCCTCTAGCTGCCTTTTCTAGCACCATTACACTTAAAAAAAATTAAAATGCACAAACAACAAGCAGTGACAGCGGCGACTCCTCATCCATTGTCCCGGATGAATTAGGGCAGCATGCTAAGGAAAGGTGCATGGAACAGCCGGATACGGTACACAGGCCACGCTCCTTTCCGAGCATCACCTTCCATCCCCCATCCAAAATACATGCATTAGAATGTAGGAAAACCTTCTAGAAACATCTCTTAGCCAACTGCAGACTTTTCTGTTGCCACACAAGTGCAAAAAAAGGGGCAGGATGTGAACCTGTATAGTTTTTTTTTTTCGGTTTTTTGAAACTTCGTTTGGTGACAGAACACAAAAGGAAAAATTCCTACGCATACACATTAGGTCTGTCTCCACTTTTATAAAACTGGAATAAAATGGGAAAGTGCCATGTTTATAGTTCCTAATTGAAGTTTTAATGTCCTTTGACACAAAAAGGTATATACATATAAGAGCTACGTAACCTTTCTTTTTTCCCCCCGACTGGACAAGTGTCAAACCCTGTAGATTTATAGGGCAAAACAAGATTGGTCAGGAAAGAATTGTTCCTATAATTGGTAATCTGACACTATGTCCTTTTGCCATTAAGAAAGGTCCTTTTTTTTCAGTTTATTCAAGTTTGTCTCTCTTCATGGTTGGTTTTTTTGTACGTTTTTTTTTTTATCTCTGATAAAAAAAATATTCAGACTTTTGTAATCTGCGTATGCTGATCTTCATCAAAAGGTTCATTCTCTGGATCAGAGTCAGTGGTGTCAGAGTATCTATAATGATCAGGTTCATTGTCACTAACATCTGGTGTTACAGAAGTTGAACTGCTAGCCTCTGGGTTTGATGGCTCTTCTACTGTTTTTGTGAAAAATAGCTTCACCTGGGGAAGGAAAAAACAACATTTAAAAAGGGAACCCGGACTTTAACTGAGCACAAGCAACAAAGCAATTTTTAACAGCACAGCTCCTTTGTTATACTGAGTTACAGACGTGCTCCTCTCTCCAGAGAGAGGTTTTCCAGCCTCTCCACACCACCCCTGCAAAGCAGCAGGATTTCCCAGCCCAGCTGCAGGAGCTGTGGCTGGCTGAGTGCTCCGGTGCTCCTGAGCTGCAGCACCAGGACATCCCATCGCAGCAGGCCATGCCACCACCCTCCTGCCTTCCACAGCTCCCTGAGCACCAGGAGGTCGGGGTAACAGTGCACAGGAATGAACAAAACACCCTCTAACAGGTGACTCATGTATGGGAGGTCTGGTCCAAGCAAYATTCCAAGCAACTCTGATCATTACCTTCAAACTAGCACTGCTGGGGTCTGGCTGATATTTTATCAGCAAGTCAGAAAATGCTAAAATTTTTACAAATGCCTTTTTCATGTTTAAAACACTGCTGATAATGCCATGTATTCCTCAAACTCCCAGGGTAAGGTACTCCCAGAACCACAGGATAGGTGGGGTTGGAGAGACCTCTGGAAATCATCCAGCCCAACCCCYTGCCCAGGCAGGGTCACCTGGAGCAGGTGACAYAGGAACACATTCAGGTGGATTTGGGATGTCTCCAGAAAGGGAGGCTCCATGCTCTCCCCCAGGCAGCTGTTCCAGGGCTCTGCCACCTTCATGGGAAGAAGTTCTTCCCCACGTTGAGCTGGAACTTTTTGYGTTTTAGTTTATGGCCATTGCTCCTCGTTCTGCCACTGGGCACCAGTGCAGAGAGTCTGGGACCATCCTCTGACACCCCTTGAAGATATTTATATGCAAGTCTTCTCTCCTCCAGACTAACCAGGCCCAGCTCCTACAGTCTCTCCTCTTAAGAGAGGTGCTCCAGACCCCAAATCATCCTCATTGCCCTGTGCTTCCCATGAAACAACTCAGGAACTATTGTGTCCAGCCCAGAGCTCGTGGCCATGCAGCTGGAACAGGGAAGATGCCACCTGGGTCCCTGGCTCTCCTCCTCCACCTCTGATGGCTTTGATGAACACCTGGAACAACCCGAAGACTTTAACCCCAGCCTCTCAACATCCATTAGCTTCCCAAAAAGCAGATAAATATTTAAAGCCAAAAGCTCTGYTAAGTGGTGGCAACGCCAACACACCAATTCAGTTTCTACACAGCAGTTTCACAKGGTCCCTCCAAAGGCAAGACAAACAAATCATGCAGCTTTTCAGCTTTGTTCACACATGAAATATACTGACCTTGAAGTTTGGAGAGAAATATCTGTTGGCTTTGTCTTTATTTGCTTTGTCTAGATCGTTTTTTGTTAATGTAAGGATTAAATATTCCTTATCATTATCTGAGCGCTCTGTACTGAAAATACCATCAAGTTCCTGATCTGCAACTAGACTTCCATTTTCTACTTTGTCTGAATTTTCATCCAGTCCTATGAAGAATGTATTTACCCAAAAGTGAAACATTTTGTCCTGGAGGAGGAAGAACACAAAAAACAAGCTTGCTTTAGTATTCACCAGTGGCACGGTAATTAGACTGATATCAGCATCTGGTCAAAACCAAATCTCTAATATCAGACAAAACTTGTTTGGACAACAGTACATCATTTGTTACAGGGCATGCAAAGACATTTTCACCAAGTCTCCTGGACAACACACAAAAATCTGCATTAATCAAGCTCAATTTTAACCAATTTAGCTTTCAGAAGTCACGCATCAAAAGCTGGGTTTAAAACTATCATAGCTACAATAAAAGCAGATGATAAAAAATTCAATAAACTTAAACTTGCAATCACAAGGCACAAACAGATTTTTTTTTTTTGCTCACACCTCGCCAAGCAATCCCCAAACCAACAGACAACCTGTGTGAACCAGTTTACGTGAGTAATATTGAATCTCCCCTGTAACAGAAAGCTTTTCTTACTTTTAKACAGAAATAGCTACAATGGAGCCAAACCACCCTAGAAATCCAGGACTCTCATAGCAGTGGATTCATTCCTGCTTTACTGAGATGGTTTCTACCAGCCAGCAGAAAGACCTTTGCTCACCAGCACTAAGAGGAAGCCAGACCCAGTGCCTGCCGTCCTGCCACGGAGCAGGAAGTTTTTAAGAAGCTAAGGCAGTGACAGCTGAAGTACCTTCAACTTAAGCAGAACTTGACAAATGACCACCAACAGTTTAATTATCCACTCTAACACGGCACAGCTACTCCTGTACCAAGAGGCAGAACATCCCTGTATCAGAGATCCTGAAATCACTGGAGAAGCAGCCTTCTATCAGTCAAGAGCTGATATTTCCAAGATCAACTCTCCTTGGCAGGTTGGTCCTGACTTGCACATTAAGCACCTCTCCATCTGAAACTGAGCTACATCTGCTTGCTCTTTACAAATGGAATCTTCTGTCTGACTCTAGCTTGGCTTTTCAGGCAAAAGATCCAAGATGCAATTGGCCAGTTCTTCCCACAATGGTCAGTATTCCTGCATTCCTGCTAAAGCTGCAGGGGTGACAACATAACCCCTTCCAGGATCTGACATTCCTTGCTATTACACAGGACCAGAACACAAACTCAATCCTTCTGAGCTCAGTTACATATTTTGGTTTACCAGGGAGATCTAATTCCAATTTCTTAGTGGAAAATCCAGGCCCTGCCCTATCTTCCCATTCATCTCTGCCGGTAAGGAAGCAGGGGGGAAATCAGAGGTGGAACAGAAGTGGTTCCAGCATGTGTGACATGAGCAGGCCTCCTGCTGAAGGCAATTTGGCACCAGCAAAATACCACAATATTTTCCTGAGCCACTGAGAAGGGGGCAGGGAAGAGCTGAACTACTGCTTAACTCACATTCATCCTCCTCACAAATTAATAAAAACAAGACACTGGGAATTTGTTAAGTGTCCCTCTCTACCAAAGGTCAGCAGACTAATTTTCAGTATCTTAGGTAAAGCCTACAAAACCACTTCCAGGTTGTCTGCATTTCTGTAAGCACCTGACAGACCCCCAGCCTGTAAGGAAGGGCAACAAAGACAGGAGTGAAATAATTCAGCCAGAGACACTTTGGTAGTTGAGTTCTCCACTTCACCACGTGCCTCTCCAGCACTATGGCAATCAAGTTAATCTACCAACTGAACATGCTGTTCAGTTAGACATGTTAAAGAATTGTTTGGGAGTCTAACAGATGTTTGCCACTGCCACTGAGTCTCTTCAAACCATCCCATCGCTGAAGAAGCCTTGTTGGAGCCCACCTCTGTGAGGCAGCAGTTGGCCCAAACTACTTATACACTTCGCACCCTCCTCTTTTCCCAGGAACAGCCTTAAAAATGCCCAGCCTGGGATCTGAAAGTAGAGGACGAACATCCTGGGTCCACTCCTCTGCCTGCTGATGTCTCCCCAAAGGAAGAGGCAGCAGGCAAAATCCCTGTGAAGACATCCCCAGAATACCCCAATCCAGGCTTCTCCTCACCCACATGGTGAGTGTYCCTCGAAAGAGACTCCAAGGAGATAAGATATTTATTCCTGCTCAAACCTAAGGACCAACTCAGGTCAAAACAGAGACGACAAGCATCAGCTTKCTTGCAGAAAGCCACTCCAGTGCTGGTCCTCAGTGCCACCCKTGTCACCTCCAGCGAGGAGAGGGCACACTGCAGGGGATGGATGGACGGATGGCTGGCTCCTGTCACCAGCGGGGGAAAGCAGTGCCAAAGAAAAGAAGGCCACTGGATGGGAATCAATGCCAGCAAAAGGCACAGTTTTGCTGTGCCTCACCTTCAGCTCCACAAGTTGGAGAACCAGGAAGGATTCAGTTGGCATTTTAGGGCCTGAGGGGACTCAGCTTCACTGACAGGGGCTGGAGAAGACAAGACAGACAACAAACCTCTCACTAGACAGCTTTTAATCTGTGTTCCTTGAGATAAATTTGCAGAGGTCTTCAGGGACTTAAACTAAACAATTCAACTCAGCTGAGCTGGTCATTTCTCCTTTTATCTCCCTCCAGCTTTTTAAAGCATCAAGTTGTTTTCCTGTCCTTTCCACTACACAACTTAATTAGCCTAATAAACTGAGTTTCATGGGTTTTGGAACATGGCATGGCCACTCAAATTGAGGGAAGACGTGGTCATGTTTGCTGGAATTTGCTCTCAAGGCTGATAACTGTCACTGTTTTCACCGAAGAGCAAAGCCATTATTCAAAGTGAGGATTCAGCTAAAGCATCAGGATCCAAGATATTTCATGAGACAAGGAAGAAAGATGATGTAATATGTGCCAAAGATAGGAATTTTAAAAATCAAGGCATGAACTGAACTTGGGCTTTATATAGCATATCAAAATACTAGACCAAGTGCTCACATAACACAAGTTAATGAATAGACTTCTGAAAAAAAAAAAAGTATTAGAGACTGTTTTTCAATGTGTTTTGCTTCACTTCCAGTTACATCACAGACATCTGTCTTAAAAAAAAAATAAACCACAGATGTACTTCTTCCCATAACCAATTCTGTGCCATAAATCTCCAGTGCAATATCAGATGAGACAGAGGCTGATTTAATCCCACAATTCTGACAAACAGGACTTGTCCCTACCTCGTGCAGTTTCTCAGACTGACAGAGAAACGTTCTCCACTCCAGAGCTCGTCTCTAACTGCACACTGGGATCCCAATCCAAGATTTAAGCCATCAATCAGGAGTTCCCATGTGCTCCTGAGAGCTTAACTTTGCAGAGAAATCTACAGGCACTCACAGTCACTGTGCAGCACCTGCTGAGGGTTTGGAGATGCTCTCCAAGGGACGGAGATCATGGTTCAGCCTGTTCCCTAGTCCTTGCTGATGGAACCTCCTGTACCATGTTCAGATCAACACTGAGTCTTCTGACATTTTCAGCGTTCATTCTTCAGCGTTTACTGAACAGCAACTGCCCAAAGTCTTGTTGAACTCTGTAGCAGAACTTATCTCTAGACCTGAGAGATGAAATGCAACTGCTCAAACAATGCTCTCAGCCCTCCTACGCTGGAGTCTGGCTGTAAAACACCACTGACTCTTACAAATTAAACCCACATCAACATTTCCCTCTCATCTACACTGGGAGAACTCCCAAAAAGGTCTCCTTCACCCTCAGGCTCTGGAGGCAGGAAGATTATGAGATTTCTGCATTATTTTTAAACAGACTCTCATTGAACCGAGTGATCTAAGGATACTATGAAATACTTTCAGGTTATCATGTCAACATCAATAACTGGAAGGAMAAGGCTTTGCAGGGATACATGGAAGCAAAACTACAGTGACTACAGCAGCAGTYTGAGATGGAAGAACAGTCAAGCTACAACAAAAAGCCATGCTCCAAAAAAATCCTCCCAATTACTAACTTCTATCCATCAGAAATTCATACAGTAACTGCACTTGAGCCTCAAGCCATTTTGTTCTCATGTGGGCATGCATTTCACTCTTGAAAGGAAGTAGCTACATCTCACTGAAGAAATAGTCTGAGAATAYAGTAAACAACTTGATTAGACAAGAAAAGACCAAAAGCTGTGGACTTCCTAACTGATGCCAGGTGGCAGAGGTTATGGAAGAGCTGAAACAGGGGAACTTTTCCAAGGCAGTCACCCCTCTACCAACACTGCAGTGGCACCAATAATCCTTGGATGAGGTCAGGTCTCAAAAGCCACTGAATTTGCTTAAATTAACTTTTGCCATTGAAATACAGGACACATGGCTGCTTTAAGTCTCAAACTGACTCTGCAACACCAGGTGTTTGAAGTCATTTGGTCATTCAGGTTTGATCTCGTTTATGCATAATAATTTTATCCAAAATGAGCTCGAGCAAAATTGAGGGGGACCCTCCCTACAGAGAGCTCTGCAGATAATGCTGTTCTTCAGAGGATTAGGAAATTTGGAAGCAAGTARAGGTGAGGGAATCTAGGGCACTTCAGCCGAGGTCTGTTATCAAACACCAAACCAGAGCCAGGGCACAGAAGCTCTTTATCTCCAGAGATGAGACACAGCCATTCTCCAGCCTGAGGCCCTGAATGGATCAGGAATTACACTTTTAACTGATCTTATTATTTTTTTTTTGTTGCGTAAATTTAAAATGCAGACTGGTAAATATGTGATGTCTTTAAGACTTGTTCAGCTACCTATAAATCTGCTAACAGAAAACCTTGGAAGAACAAGAACCCGTGACAGGCAAGAGACTTTTAAYTGCACCTTTCATAAACCTGGTGAATAAACCAGAATCTCTGAAAGGTAAGATCCTGTTACTCCTAATTATGTTGCTCCTCATGAATTAGGTGATGTTTCAAACACAAGTCTCCCCAGYGGAAGGCCTTCACCTTTGGAGTTTTGAGTAAATGCTGCATAGCCAGTTGATCTAGAAAAGGAACACTTGGGCAGAGAACTGTGTTCAATTTGAGCCAAGGTAGGTTCTTCTGTCACCAGTATTCACTTTTGCCCTGTTCTCACCTTATCCACTTTATGCAACAAACTGTCCAAGGACCATGTGGAAGGACCTGCTCCTGTGCTTCCAGCAGAGSTAAGCAAGGTGATCTTACCAGAACCATGGAACATCTCACACCTACTTTCCTCTGACCTCCATTCATACTGAAAGCTGAGGCAATTAAACACTTGATTCAACAGATATTTGAGGCAGATTATCAAGGTGTTTTTTTACTGTCTGATACAGGGGCAGTTTCTATCTCAGAAAAGTTTGCATATGTCAAAAGAGAGCTTTCACCACTTCTTTGCCTCTACTAGGCCAAAAACACTGAGAAAATGAGCACCTCTGCACTATCTGTAATCCACAGAACCCAAATAGTTCAGATACTTGATAAGAATAGACAAAAAAAAAAAAAAAGACATCAACCAACTACTCAGAAACTACAGAGATTCTTAAGAAATGAAACCACAATCTGACACTCTGAAATGAAACTTCAGCACAGCAGCACTCCTCCCGTGGTTCTGCAGTTGTACACACTCCTGAAGACCCAATTTATACTGCAGAAATTGTGTGTGCTCACGAGGGGCTCTCACTTATGCTGTCTGTGGATCTCAGTGCTCTCTCCAGAGGTAAAACAAATACAGGAGTTTGTTGCTGGGGCTACAGAGCCAAGATCCAGCATCTGACCTGCACAGTGGTGATTCAGGGATGGGCAGGGCAGCACAGCACTTCCCATCATGTCTGTTTGCAACCCATGTGTTACTGGAGATGGCAAAGAAACAACAAATTCACAGTCCAGATAGGACAGAGAGCAGATAAAACAGGACCTTGTCTCAGATGTTTGGGTTTTGTGTCAGCTCCTCCCTGCCTCCCTCTCAGGTCTAGCCCACAGCACTTACATGGGTGCTCCTCCAAAAGCCTCTTCTCAAAACTGGCTGCTGTGTGCTGCTGTTTTAACCATGGCTTTAAAGTAGAATTTCTACTTCTAAAATGCTTTGTTTTACAGTCACCAATGTAATGCAGTGACCAATTAAAACATCTCATTAAACAGACAGAGAAAGAAAATAGTCCCACTAAGAAACTGTTCAGAAACTTTTCCAGACACCAGCACATAGATTAAACTTGTTCCCAACACTTGAACAAGCCCACAAAACTGTGCATGTGTATTTACACACAGCTAGTAGCTACAACCTGCATGCACAGTTATAAGAGACTATTATCACTTGTTTGTCTTCCAATCCTCTCTAGTATTTCTTATTTTTATGCTTTGCCCGTACACAGAATTCACTCACTGAATGCTCCTAAGTTTTCTAACCTCCATTCAACAGGAAGCAACTACTGATGAGGAGTTTCAAGCAGCAAATACCAAGGTCACCTTTAATCAGCAGTCTCATCTTCACCTTCCACTTTGGCAGATCCAAGGTAGCCCCACAAGCTACTTTGTGAAGAAACGCAGGGACTCGGCTTTAAGAACTCACTGGCTTTGATTTTAAACTAAGTTCTAGATCAATTTTTTTCCACCACTGAAACCCTGATAAAATCCTCAGATCCCAGTGAATTCCCTAGACCTCTAATGCCAAGGCTCTGCAGCTGGGAACACAGAGGTGGTGGAAGAGACTGCAGAGATTCTTTTACAAAGTGCGTGGGAACTCCATTATCTCCGAAATTCAGCTAAATTTGACAGATGGGTACAAATCAGCCAAGAGCACAGACAGGATCTTCTGTGCCTGCTCAAACCTCAGGAAAATTTAGTGAAGAAAACAGCTGGAGTTAACTTGCTCAGTATGCAAGTCTATTTTTAGAAGGTGAATGTTTCTTCCTCAATTAGATTACTCACTACTACCCAAACGACTGCAATACAGATACAGATCATTTTTATCCAACCTTTGTACTTAATCTCACCGACTCCCAAAACATCCAGCTTTCATTTTGTGGTAGATTGGCTCCTTGGGAAAACCAGACATCAAAGAATTAAATGCTGTGACTGCACATCCCTGAAGAACAACCAACATCCCAACCCTCCATCAGGGGCTAGCTCGACAACATTTTCCAGGAAAAAAGCAAGGAAACCAACCTTTTTCAACATCTTGTTCTGTTTGTGGAAAAACTCCACTTTGATATCACCGCATACCGGCAAAGGTTGAGGGAATTCAAAGTACATGTACTTGTCTTCACGTCGTGAGGGTCCTGAAGGGGAGGTGAATATCTTTACCTTTAGCTGGTACACCACAAACTGAGGATCTGTGTGACAAAACAGAGGGTCGCTTTGTAAGAAAAGTCTTACAAGTGTCAAAAAGCACAATATTAGGAGCAGAAAAAATCATGCGCTCTGATATTTTAAAAGTTAAATAAATTTCTATTAAACGGATCAAACTTTGCTAGATGCCACTGGAAACAACCTTAGAGACTTCTATCCTCCATGGCAACACTTTCATGCAACCAGAGAGTTCCTAAAAGGTTATTTCTTTTTATTATAATGAAGTGACAGCTACTTGACTGTTCCTTGCATATGTCTCTCCTCTCTCTTACACAGACCTAATGGAGGGGTTTTATTCTCTCTCACCTCTTCTTCCAGTTTTAGAGTGGGTGGTCATGTCAGCACAAACTGACTTCTACTCTCACACAAACACAACTGTTACACAAGCAAAACCAAGGACAAAATTGAACATTAATACACAAAACCAACCAGCACCAACAGAGCCCAAGCTGGTCCTTGTAAATCACCATTACCAGGGAAGTGCCAGCCATGGCATAACTTTACAAATTAAATCTGCAGGGGTAACACTGAAATTATGAGGGGGTTTTGGTGCAATCTAAGCAGAGCAGCTTTGGAAAAGGCCAGACATCCCCRCAGAGCTGTGCAAGTCCCTACTGAGCACACTCAGCACTGTCCTGCTGAACAGCCCAGCTATGAAACCGGTACTTATAGGCTCAGAGAATCCCAGAATGGTTTGGGTTGGAACAGACCTTAAAGCTCATCCCATTCCACCCCCTGCCATGGGCAGGGACACCTTCCACCGTCCCAAGTTGCTCCAAGCCCCATCCAACCCGGCCCTGGACACGGCCAGGGATCCAGGGGCAGCCRCAGCTTCTCTGGGCAACCTGTGCCAGGGCCTCCCCACCCTCCCAGGGAACAATTTCTTCTGTCTATCTCAMCTAAATTTCCCCTCTGTCGGTGGGAAGCCATTCTCCCTTGTCCTGTCACTCCAGTTCCTGATGAACAGTCCCTCTCCAGCTTCCCTGTAGCCCCTTCAGACCCTGGAAGGTGCTGTGRGGTCTCCACAGAACCTTCTCTTCTCCAGGCTGAACAGCCYCAACTTTGTCCCCTTATCTCCCTCGAATCCTCAGCCTTTCATTCTGCCCTAGAGGCAGGACTCTACCTGGTCAGTGACTTTAAAACAGCAGAATGGTAACAAGAAAGTCAGATTTAAAGTTATCAGGTTGGTAAAATTACTCCCTTCTCAGTTGACAACATAACTGAAGAAATAAGACAGACCCCGGATTTCACACTCTGAAAAATCACTGAGAACTCCACAGAAATTTAAAATATTGCAGTAATACAACTGCTGAGATTGACAGCTAATCTATCTGCTCAGGAGCTTGGCCAGTCTGTTGTTCATCCCAACATCCTCCTGTGAAAACAGCACACCAACAGCTTGCCATGGACACAAGTCAGTGCTCTCATGAGCAATTCAGACTCACAAGTATAGCACAGTTTATCCAAAACAGTAAATAAGTGGTAATGGCAGAGATCTGTAACCTCAACACCTCTACCCCAAGGCAGAGCGGTTTTGGCAGAGGCTCCTCCCTCCCTCCTCCTGTACAGACAGCCTGACAAGTTGCTTGATTGTTTCTTATGTGTGTTCCATGTTCAGGTACTGTCTCACAACAATATTAACAGGGCAGTTTTAATCAAAGCCACAGGAGGCACTGGAATTAATTACACATTGCTGTAATCCCCATAGCAAAACCATTAGAAAGATTTTTTCCACCAACAAAAAATGAACACGCAACACAAGGCAGTCACTGCCCTGTAACACAGCCCACAGGACAGAGCAGAATTTGTTTTTCTATTTCAAAGTTTCAAGAAATCTGCTGTTCCTTACTAACACAATGTATCAGCAGAGCAGATTAATCATTTACAGGTGGATTAATGCTTTGGAAGCCTCCACATAAAGAAAAGTTTATTCCAGAGTTAATTAAGATATTTACCCAGTTGAACTGATTCATTTATTTTGTTAAAACATCATGGGCAGAATGATGTTGCTGCACTTGAAGCCAACACGCCATTAAGCAAATGTTTTTCAGCAATTCATGTTTCCCAAGAGCTGCCAYATTAAAAAAACAGGAGGCTTTTCATAAAAATAAAGAGCAAATCCCCAAATATATAGAGAGAGTGGTGGAGTCCCCATCCCTGGAGGTGTGCAAGGAGTGACTGTCTGCGACACTCAGTGCTCTGGGCTGGGTGACAATGGGGTGGTCGGTCACAGGCTGGACTTGATCTTGGAGGTCTTTTCCAGTCAAAATGATTCTATCTACGGAATCACTTTTTTTCCCAAACTGTTAAAATACTTCCCAGTTTAAAACTGTAGTAAAACAATCACGAATCCTTCACAGACTACACGTGGGAGGATCCCAGTGGACAGAGGCCACTAACCCAGCAGGGTTTGGAACGTGAAGTGTGACCTTCTCCACGAAGATGTGCAGCTCTTGGTGCCATCAGCACATCCRAAAGCCAACACGGTTCCCAGCAGAGGTGAAGGGGGTGCTGGTACTTACTGCAAGTTCCGCTGCTGAACATGGGAATTGTTTCAAACATCATCTTGTGGAACAGCAGTGCCACTGGTCTGTAATCCAGGTGATTCTTTAACAGGTAGCTATAGTAGTACACGTAGCGTCTCTGACTGGGAATTGTCACTCCCTAAACAGAGGGAAAACAAGTGTCAAAAACCTTTTACCAGCATCACTGACAGAGCTCCTGCCCATCACCTCCACGTACAACTGAAGGCAAATAAACCATGGAGGAACAGGTCATTCATTCCTGACCAGTCCCCAGCGCACACCAAGCAGGACACTGGTTTGCCAGTTACTTCAGTGCATCTCAGAGGGATGGAGCACCTCTCCCATGAGGAAAGGCTGAGGGAATTGGGATTGTTCAGCCTGGAGAAGCTTTGGGGTGATCTAATTGTGGCCTTTCSGTACCTGAAGGGAGCCAACAGAAAGATGGAGAGAGACTCTTTACAACGGATGGAGTGACAGGACAAGGGGSAATGGCTTCCCACTGACAGAGGGCAGGGTTAGATGGGATATTGGGAAGGAATTGTTCYCCAGGAGGGTGGGGAGGCCCTGGCACAGGTTGCCCAGAGAAGCTGTGGCTGCCCCTGGATCCCTGGAAGTGTCCAAGGCCAGGACRGAAAGGGCTTGGAGCAACCTGGGACRGTGGAAGGTGTCCCTGCCCGGGGCAGGGGTTGGAACTATGTGTTTTTTAACATCCCTTCCAACCCAAACCATTCCACGATTCTGCGGTCTCCAAACAGCYGTCTCCAGCAATGAAGCAAAGAATGCAGATTTTTCCCATTTCTTAAAAACAAACACCACAGACACCCTGAGGGTCATGTCAAAAATAGTCTCATGCTTCTGCTTTTTTGGGGATGGAGAGCATCAAATGTTGAACAGGAGGTGCCATGAACAYACTCTAATTTTTAGGCACCACTACATGTAGGAATTCTAAAATCTACCACTACAGGAATTACATTTTGACAGCACTTTAAGTGAGGAGATCCTAATGTTTGCTAATATCACTGTACTCAAGACTGATGCCGCTTTTTTCACAAAACATCCTGAAATATTTTCCCCTCAAAAAAGTGGCAAGTTTCATTAAAATAGGCCCAATAACCCAAAGTGTTCAATGAAGGACTTCAGCTGAATTACAACTCTGAAGTAAACACTTGCTTTGAGAGCATATAACCTAAGAATGTTTTTATTACTSATTTTTTATCAGCTTCAAGCTTCCAATAAGGGCACAGTTTCAAAGCTCTTAAGAGCTAATATTTTCAAGTAAAATTGCTAAAGATGAAAAATTGTTTCATTTCCCAGAAAATGCATTACATGGTTGAGAACTACCCGTACTACAGACTTCCAACAGCATCAGTAAGTAAAGTTTCTGATTAAAATTGAATGTGGAATTGGAATAAACTGGAGATAGACAAAAGGGTTTCTTACACGAGTCTGTGAGCATTTGGTCACAAAACTTAYACCACAGCATTTCTATAAACTTTTMGTTTCATCTGTTTCACCTCACAACAGCACAGAGCTAAGAGTGGCCAGAGCCCTTTTCATTTAGTAAATCTCTACTCTGCACACACGAAAATAGCCACTTCCTGCCATTATTAAAAAAAATGTTGATAATTATGTCTCCTTATCACTTCAGCTGCTTCTAAATTACACAAAAGCCCTTTCCCTGCAGCACTTGCACAATGACCTTCCTAAGCAGCCTTGTACACTGACCGTGGTTTTGGCTCAGATGTCCCCAGTGCTTATCACACCCACTCCTTAAGGGAGCTTTCACGTTTGCTTTCCCGGGATCTGAGCCTCAGGACTGAGCAAATCCCAGCCTCAGAGCAAATCAGGAGTGTTTGCCAGTGCTGCCAGTCAGAAGAAAACCACACAGGTAAGGAGAACACATCCTTCCCTGTCCAGAGCTTCCTCGTGCCTATGGAAAAACCCCAGCACATCCAGCCAGGACAACCAAGGCTGGGACCAGAACCAAGGGAACGCTTTCACACTGATAATCAATCCCAAAGCAAATCCAGTTCTTCTCCAACAAGGCAGTTTTATCCYTCCAGCCAGAGATTTACTCCCTGGAGACACAGCCCTTAACCTAAGAATCAGTCCCACTGAAGCAGAACTCAAGAGTTCTCCATTTCCAAAGGTCTGGACTCCAAGCAGAACATTTTCATAACAAGCTAATAATATTCCAAGGGGTGCAATCAACCCCCTCTCACTTTTACTCCAGAAGAATGAAGACAGGGAAATAGTTGAAGTATCTTCTCCTCCAGAAGCTTGGATTTCCCATCTACCACCATCACCATTTTTAAATGGATGTGAGATAAGCTCCTCTGGTCCCTATGCCAGAGCTTCCCAGGCCATCACAAAAATTGTCAGGTGCTATTCCTGGTTCTCCTCTCAACGTAGCACAGGCATTATGATGAAGAACAAATATTTTTGGAAGCAATATTCCCACACTGCCTTTAGGAACATGCTCTCCTCTGAGAGTGAAGCTGCAGCCTCAGACCAGGTTTAGGGATCAGGCTGAGCAGAGGCTGGCACTGAGTGAGTCCAACAGACATCACAACTGACGAGCTCTGACATCAGACATGGGATCTCTGCCCCCCTCACAGAGTCATTCTGAGACTTCCTCACACAAAATAATTGGGTTTCACTTCCTGTTCAGTTATACCAACACCACAGAAATACAGCATGGTCTGGGTTGGAAGGGGCCTTAAAGCCCATCCAGTCCCACCCCTGCCATGGGCAGGGACACCTTCCACTATCCCAGGCTGCTCCAAGCCCCGTCCAGCCTGGCRTTGGACACTGCCAGGGATCCAGGGGCAGCCACAGCTTCTCCRGGCACCCTCTGCCAGGGCCTCACCACAGGGMAGAATCTCTTCCTAATATCCAATCTAAACCTACTGTCTGGAAGTGGGAAGCCACTCCCCCTTGTCCTCCACTCCAGGCCCTTGTRAAGAGTCTCCCTCCATCTTCCTTGTAGCTCCTTCAGGTACTGGAAGGCCACAATTAGGTCACCAGAAAGCTTCTCGAGTTCTCCAGGCTGAACAATTCCAATTGCCTCAGCCTGTCCCCATAGGAGAGCTCTTAGGAGCTTCCTGCCAAGTCTGATCCTCACCGCAGAACTCTCCAAGGCAGAAGCAGGGATAAATAAAGACCTTCTCCAGCTGTAGGAAGGTAAGYTGCCAGTCTTTGTCACCACAGTAGGATGTCAGTATCTATCTTAAGAAAAAAAACAGGATAACCTAATCATTTCAAACAGTGGAAGCAGCAGCTTCTTTAGAGGTTCAAAGGGAAAATAAAAATCACTCCTGTTCTACAGTGGTGGAGACTGACAGATACAACCATGCAGCCAGCACTTTCTCATCTTCATCATTCCCTTCTTCTGACAAAGTTCACCCCACTACAACGAGGTTCAGAAGCCAAAAGAGGCAGCTCGAAGAGGAAACAAAAAACCCCACAAGAGGGTTTGGTCAGAGTCAGCCTGGGTCCTGCCATGTCTTGTTCCCCAGCCACGAACAGCCTGTGCAGCAACTCAGTCTCACCTACAGCAACTCTCACTTGATGGTGCAAAGGCCTCCCTGAAGCAGCTTCTCCCGGCAGGCACTTGGGAAAAGCTGGCTCCAGAAGTACTCTGGGTTGTTCTCTTGGCCAATTAGTCATACTTCCTCTTGCAATTAGACTCACACTTCCTGCCAGCACAGACTGAGCCCTCTGAGCAGCACTTTGCCACGAGCATTAATGGCAGCAGGGATTTTAGCCGGATTGTTCTCAGCAGTGCAAATTGTGCACCTTGTCCTTGCTTTAAACCAAGAAAATTTGGTACCTATTAAAGCCAGTTTCCCTTTATCATACCCATGTTGGCCCAAAAAGAAAGAAAAGAGGCATTTGCTTGTCCCTATGTGCAAACAGCTCTTTTGATGCCTCATTTACTTTGAATTGAGGAAGTCAGTTACACAAAGGTGTGGTGAAATATCAAATCAGAGAGCAGCACTTGATATAGAACACTGAAATATGGGCCACAAGGGAAGAAAAGGCTCCAGAAACCTGCACTGGAATATCTGTTTATAAACACTACTTGAACGATTATGTGAATCACATGCTGCCCACTGGCCACATCAAGATAACCATGCTCAAGTGGAGCTGGGTAGGGGAGAAAAGTCAGCTCTTCCAGGAGAGACATTGAAACCAAAACAAGTTGCTGGTTACAGACAGTATTTACAGTGAAGTAAACAAGGTTCTCACTATTCCCGTTTACTGAGTTCTCCCTCACCTCCAGGATGCCTAAGGTACCCCTGGGCTACTGGTAAACACCCAACCTGACCCTCAACTGTGCAGAAACTCAACCCTCATTTTACAAAAGGGAAACTGAGGCATAGCACTCCACTGTGTGTTTGTTCAGTTTTGTAGTTTTCATGATGCTTTATCCARCTCTGGAGATAATCCCTATCAGCAGTGGTCATCTACTCTGTTTATTCCTCACATTGCTCATTCCTAGTCTCTCTCGTGCACTCTTACCAAAAGCCACAAAGTTTTGATGGGAAACCATGACCTTGTCTCCACCCAAGTGTTACACCATATCCAACTCAGCAGTACATAGARTAACAGCTCCATCTTACCACAACAGCAAACTAAGGAGTTACTTGCTCCTTCCAACAAATTAACAGCCAAATTCTAAAATTCCTGACGTGACACTTCTCCTCTCAAGAGCCTTCAGATATGAAGCTCTTCTTATTAGAGACCAACACAGTGTGAAATTAATACTTTGTGCAAATATTCCAGGAACAGAGCTCTGTACTTGAGGCGGCTGAAAGTGGCTTGTCAGGACGATCCCCTTGGGATGCTCAACCAACACACTCAAGGAAATGATGGAAGATGAGCAGGGAAGCTTGCTGAAATGACCTTGCAAGTCACATATTACCATCTTTGGAGACGATTTCAAATRAGGAGGTTAAATTCTCATTAATGAGGCCTAACCCTGCCCGAAAGGTCTTTAACCACCCTTTACTGGGAAGGGGCATCCAACAATAAGGGCTTCCAGTCGGGATATTCACCTATGCATCTCCAAACCCCACCCCAGCAGTTAGGAGAACCGGAGGAGATGAACAACTCGTCCATTCAGGCAAAATAAACTAGAACAATCCTCTCACTTGGGTTGAAAATGCTGAATGAGAAAGTTCTGCCCCTCTGATGCATCCCACAGCAGAACAGTGCTGAAAAAGCCATTTAAAATCAACTGCCCGGGTCTTCTTGAACAGGACATGTTAAAACCAGGCTGGTTTAGTGTTGTGACTAATGGCCACTGCTGCTTAGGAAAGCTTTTCCATTTACATTGCACAGATCCAATCCTATCGAAGCTAAATCAGATATTACAGCTCATGGGATGCATTTCTTAAAGGGTCTGAGCATCAAAGAGGAAAAGCAGAAAGTTACAGGTACAGGAAGAGAAGAACAGAGAAGAGCTCACCTTCTTGTCTCTGGTCCTTACTTCCCCATAGAAATCTAGGGCTTCTTGAGCCCTTAAAAACTTGCCTCGATGCAACAAATATGCACAAATCATTACACCAGTTCGTCCCTTTCCAGCTTTACAGTGGATTGCTGCCACATGATTGTCATCTTCACTCAGCCACTGGTCCAGATCTTCACAAAAAGGTTTGATGAGCTCCAGCTGTGGTGGGTTATGGTCTTCAAAAGGGTACTGTGCAACTGCAGGGAGAAGGAGGAGTTCAGCAAAACCTCAGAGGGCAAAGCAAGCTCACACAGGTCACCTTTGCGACAAGCATGTAAAAATTAAGTTATTCAATAAACCCCCCATCTTACATACAGATATRTATTTTTAATTTGAATATTATTCRGCACATCATAAGCATAGCAGACATTTCTCCAGTAATCCATAAGCATCCTGCTCCACGAAGCAACTATTTCGCACTTCTATTGACCTGAGTGGCACAGGCTCTGTAACATGAATTTTCTAGAATTTAAGAGCGTGCTGGCACAAAGAATAACCTTGTGAAAACCCATTACTCTAGCAATAATTAAACTACCTGCTGAGAAAGAACAAGGCCAGACCTCAGTCACTGAGCAGACAACAGCAATTTTGCTGAAAAATTACGGAACACAGTTGGGTCTACATTGGGAACAAACTCTCAGAATTTGCTCAAAGGCATTTTGAGACAAAACCCTGCCATTTCCATATTTCAAAAATGGTAATCAAGAAAGAAATCTCTCAGGTAAGGCACTGGCAATACTTATGGGGTTTAGAGTCAAACCACTGAATGATGTTGTCCTTTCTTACATGGGTGTATACACATACACACACTTTTTTCCAAATAGAGCAGCAATGCAGGAAATGGAAGAAAACCCAAGAGAGCCAAAAATAAGCACTAAACAAAGAGAAGCACCCAAACCTCTCCCACCTCAGATCTGCTGAGGGACAATGTCACCCTGACCAGCAGAATGAAACACAATGTTCTGATTTCACCAGAACAGCAGCTGATGAAGTGCACCCCAATCCCCCACCGACAGCCTTGGGATCTTATAAACACAACTCTGGTTCACTCCAAAATTCTCAGCTAGAAACACCATTTCCTTTTCTGGGCTAAAAATGAATAGATTTCATTTTTTTGGCAAGTGTCTGTACTGGTTTCGTAAGCACTGCTCTGTAGTCACACACACAAGGCTCCCCTTTGGATGAATCCCCAAGGACTCCAAGAGCAGAAGTGAGGGATGAAGTTATGGAACTGCTAAATGACTGCAGCAGAAGTCCAAAGCTTCTTGGAGGGATCCACAAGGACAGTTTATTCACTTGCAGTACACACTGCCCACTTCAGCTCACAGAACAAACAGGGAAGCTGATAAAGTGAATAATCTTTGCTAAAGAGGCAACGAAGGTTCACAAACATGAACACACAGTAAAAAATTCTTCCACAAGGAAGATCCAAAGGCACCCCAAATTATCGTTTAGGTGGACTTAGATGATGTTTCTTTTTGCAAAAGTAAATGAAAGAAGGAATTTACCTAGAAATCCCCAARGAAAGAAGCTGCAAAAACACTGCAAATTTGTACAACTTTGAGTCTGTCACAATTACAGCCAGCAAGGTTCCCACGAAAAGGCAGTAAAGAAGTCCTGAAAGAAYAGCCTGAAAAATCCCAAGTAGTCACAGGATGCTGAAGATGCTCTCCAAGATTTGGGATCAAAGGCAAACCTTGYGGTAATTTCTCCAAAGCTGGAATGAGAAGATTAAATGGATGCCCTGGAATGGTGTGGAGGGATTAAGAGGAAGGAACATTAAGCTGCACAGTCTTGAGCARGTCCTTGAGAACGTGCAGGTCCTCCATGGATTTTGATTCGTAACACTGGGGCACACAGCACAGAGAACGGTTCTGATTACTCTCTCCAAGACCCTACACGTTCCAAGAAAAATTCCATAGCACACAGAGGAGTGAAAAAAACGAAAGGAAAGTCTGGCAAAGCAGAAGGCAATTCCAGCATGGAAGTACTTCAGGAACTGGAAAAACCCTGGACACAAAGCTAGCGCCCAAAGTAGATGAAGAACTTTCAATGTTTGGTGTTTAATTTGATCCAAGATAATCCTGGATGAATAACGAACTACTCTGGTRTTTCATGCTAAGCATAAAAGAAAGAAATTCCCTTTGCAATCAGTTCACTTCAGGAGATTTTCGAGCAGAACTTTTGTTCCTCTGCTGCGGGAAGTCCTGAGTCACCAATTTGGTTATCTGAGGTTAACTAATTCRGGGATGAAAATTAACAAATGCAACATGTCTTGTGCAGAGGAGCTGTGAAAGGTGCTGTCACAAACAGCATTTGGGGCTGGGATTGACAGCGCAGGGAGCTGAGCTCCCCCATATCAAAAAGCAGAAATTAAAGCAAACATATGTTCTGGCCATATTAGAAGCACGTCCTTTTTTCTTCTTACCCAAAGCACCACTCAAGCAGATCCTAAAATACTTTTTTTCTGGTTTGTGTGAGTGGAGTGAGGTTTCAGGGCACTGTCATTCAACATCTAAGAGCAAATCAGAAGCGGTGACRACTTCAACAAGACCATTTCAGTCCTTCTATATTCAGAAATTAAAGCAGCCAATTACAGTTTGGTCACGTTCTATACTCCTCTTTAGAACTAGAAGGATGGTTTAAAATAATAATAATAATTAAAAATAGAAGTTGAGCCTTTGCCATGATGTAGGATTAGCCAGTGAGGCCAAAATTTGTTCATCTACAATTCCTTAGGCACAAGGACTCCTCATGTACCCACGAATCCTGAAGCATAGGAAATACAAGCTCTACTACTGAGCAAGAGATGCTGCTCTGCCCAAAGAATAAAGGTAAATCTGTGTTTATTTATTACCTGGGGAGTGAATACTGACACAACAGGTACATCAGTATCCACTCACCAAGGACCTGGCCAAAGGCACCCCTGAAAGTTTCCCCACTGGTTTTGGTAGCTCTGCAAAGTGTCTAAGACCCAACTCATCTTTAAGAGGCACCACATGGAAATTAATTTTTTTTAAGCATCTGAAGGTTATGCCAGATCTTCCAAAAGTTGCTTTGTATGCACAGTGATAGTGGCTTAAGTGTTCTCCATCTTCATCCTTCATAAAAACCACACTCCTCCAAGCACCACCAATGTACATGTACATTGACAAGAAGTTTGCACCCTGAACTGAACTGAAACTTCTGTGTAACCCACTCTGCAAAGATTTTTTTGCAACAGTCGACTTTTTATTAGATCTTGATCTTTAACTGTCAGGAATACACTTTTTTGAAAGCATCAAGAATATAGCAAGTTTTTCCAATGACTCAAAGCAATCTGACATCATTCCTTGTGCCCAAATCTCCTACATGACTATTCATCAGCTCCTCCTTTAGGCCTCCATTCAGTGAGGTTTAAAGAGAACACATATTAGGCAGTAAAAACGTACCTCTGCAGTTAAATTTGGCGGTGTCATAATGTCTTTCAGCACATCTAAAAAAGAAGAACAGACACAAGTTCAAGACCAATCTCTGAGGCACTCCCAACATCTGTCACACCCAGGAAAATCATGCATGTCCATCACCTTTATGATTTAAAACAAGAGGTTCCACACAGAAGAACTGTTTTGCTGCAGACTGCTCACTAAAATATGAATTATTTTACCAAAAGGCAAATACTTACCCTCTGGTAATTGCAGTCCATTGGTATGTTTTAGTCAATGTGACTCAATTCAGGCAACTAGTGCAATACGTGATTACTTTTTAACCCTGCAGTATGAGCAGCTCCAGCCACTGGAGCAGCTTTATGCTCCCAAACACAAGAAGAGCAGACAGCTGTGACCTTCATCCAAGGGATTCTGAACTCAAAACACAGGTCAAGATGCCTCAACAGCAACGTGGGTGCTCAGMGGGATGGGGATCACAAGGACATTGCAGCACTGCCACAAACCCCACTGAATATTACCAGAGATCACTTGTATCAAGCAGAGGTTGTGACACTGCTCTGCCACTTGGCATTGGCTCTTGAATTGAAGTGAACCCCAAAGGCCAGTCAGCCAGTTTCCCCCTCAGAGCTGGAAAATGGCACATTTCTGAAGACTCTGGAGTTGCATCAGTCTGTCACCACTCAAAGAGACCCACTCCAGCTACACAGGAGCACGGCAAACCACACTGGATGTGCCTTGCAGGGTGACTTACCCAGGGATAAACAAATACCAGTGATCAGATAGAAACAACCTCTCAGCTGGGCTCTAAACCAGCCAAAACAGCACACTAAGGAACAACTGGATCAGATGTAAAGAAGGCAAGAGGGGATACCCTCTAGAATTTTCCTTGGAGCTGCTCCCTGCAGGCAAAATGATGCGAGTGGAAGTGCAGTTCAGAAAGGAAAACGAGAACAATCCTGCCTTGAATCCTGCCAAGACCAGCTTGGATGGGGACCTGAGCAACTCGATCTAGTGAATGGCATCCCTGCCCACGGCAGGGGCTTGGAACAAGAGGATTTTTAAGGTCCTTCCAACTCAAACCACTCTGGGACTCTATGAAAGAGGACATCATGTGGAAACACAACTACTGGAGTCATTTCAGTAGGCAAATCACACCTAGATCTTCAGTTCTGATTACAGCCTGTACTCTGCACAGGATTCCAATTCCCACACCAGTTTCAGGACTGGTATGAGCTCATCTCTCCTTACCAGGTATGTTACGACTGCAGCCTTGGGAGCCATATGGAGCTTAGTTGACACTTTCAGACACGCAAACTTTGGAGCTCCTGCTTGTGTGACTGTAACTGGAGCCCTGCAGTGCTGCCCTGAGCTCTGCCCACGAGACAGACACCAGGGACACAGGCAGGTCTGCTGGGGCTGCACATGCTCTCAGTGCTTCCCTTTCCCTGCATTCCAGAGCCTTCTCAGCTCTACCCTCTGCTAGGGAAAAGCCTGGCAGCTTTTACAGCTCTTCTCACATTGCTGACCCTTTTCTCTGGGTCAGAAGGGACCAGGTGAAGCTGGCAAAGGGAACTCACAAAAACATTATCGCACTTGAACCTTTGAGAATAAAGTGGGATGCAGGATGTACATCCAAGGAGAATGGAGCAGCCACCAGCACCTGAACTTTGGAAGCTGAGCCTTCTAGGAAGCAAAGCAGTTAACACAAAGCATCTTATCCAAGAAAGTTTCCTGCTTCCTGTTAAAGAAACACCCAGCTCAAATGGGTAGTAAGAGATCAAAGTCTCTTCAAAAAAAAAAAAATCCCCATATGGGCAGAAAAATCCATCAAATTTTGAAGTTTGAGAGTATAAAGYAGAATGCGATGAAGTAAAAAAAAAATTGTTTCGTTGATAGAAACTGAGCACACAACACAAGTCATGCCCCTCTCTCTGCCCTCTTCTGGGAGCTGAACACCACAAGTGCAGAGCTCCAGGCTCAACTGCACCAAATCCATGTGTATTTGCAGCAGAAATCCCACCAACACATTCTGGGGCTGCTGGGGGAGCTTAACACTTCCAATGCATTTGGGGTGGGGTTTTTAAACACTATTATACCTCTAATAGAGTCAGATCTCCAGAGGAAACCTGAGTAATTTTTGCATTTTGGGGTAAGGAGGGGGTTGGCCTGTTCTTGTAATCCTCTTTAGGATTCAATTTAAATTGTTTAAATTAAGGAGAACACTGAAGAAATAGCAAAGGGTTAAAGGATCACAGGAGAGAAGCAACACAAACAAGAAGCAAAATGAAACTGCTCAAAGTGCTGGGAAGTTAAAAGCCAAGATGTGAGGATGAGGCATAACTGACATCATTTCAGAAAGGTCTCTCAATCCTTTTAGATAAAACTGCTCAACACATACATTATTATCAACTTCACAGAACAGCTACCTTAAGGGAACTCAAATCCCATGACAGATTTTGAAATAATTCTGACTATAATCACATAACTCCTCTGAACTCCCACCTCCTCCTCTGAAACACAGACAATAGATGATTATTTACAAAGGATCAGATTAATCTGAAGAGATGAAGTTCTCTGCAATACCTGATGGATGCAATTCCTTCCCATCTCCTGACCAGACATTACCACAATTCACCTGATGGCATTTTATGTGTATAAATTTTGCCTGCATAAAGATTAAGAGAGAACCTGGCCTCTCCAGACAGGGATAAACAGTTTTGTCCTCCAAAAGTTTTGATCCGAGGATGAGTACAGTAATTCTAGGAAACCTCATTTGAAGTTGGCAACAAGGAAATCAATTTTTATATGAAGAACTTGAAGATAAAAACCTTTGGCACACCTAGACAAGTTTTTTCCACAGCTAAAAACACATACAGCAGCAACATAAATGTCAAATGCATTTGTCTCATCACTGCTCTTCTCACTTACGAACTTTAAAGCTGTTCCTGTGCAGGGCTGGGGGATTTTTTGCCTTTTTTAAGTAAAATGAGGTTGCTGGCAAAGTGGAAACTTAGCAAGGGGCTCCTCAAGGAGGTGGGGCTTGAAAAGATGCACATCACTCTTACTAAAATCCTGCTTTCTGATCAAGCCTAGGAGTTTACACAYAGCAACTTCCAGTCGTTACCCAGCACTTCTCAAGCTACACTGGAACAAGGGGCTCAGCAAACTCAGAGCTCGTGAGGGACACCAAAGCCACCCTGCCCAGCAGGTGACAGCTGGACTCGGCCCCAAGCAGCAGCAGGGCATGGAGTTGAGCTGTCCTGGCTCTGCTTGGCTCCACAAAACAAGCAGGAGCTGCCAGGAGGCTTTGCGGGCTCTGATAAAGCAGGGCAGTTTGATGTTAAACAATACAGATCTCTAGTGCTGAGCTCCAGAATATTCCAAAGGAAGCGAGCCAGGAATTACCTCTTCTACCTGCATCTACATGCCAAGCAGCCAGCAGCTTTTCTGGGAAGCACTGTCCCTTCCACCCAGAAATTTTATCCATCTATTGAAAGGATAATGTTCTGGAAAGCTTCTAAGCTGGAAAATATAATTTTGCTACTGAACAGTAAGAAAGATGGACGATGACTCTTATTTATGTCTCTTCTTCTGTCCCATCCTATCCCACAACAACTTCAATAACCACGATAAAACTTCTCAGCTTCTACTGTCACTTCTCTCCAGCACCAGGAAACAGAGCTGATGATGCATAATCCTTCAGCTAACTTAAGAGGCAGATTTAAATCCTTACTTTCAAGTATTTATTTCAATGACTGACAGATTACAACATCATGCATTGCCTGGATTTCAGTACTACCATATTTTTTCCATTAACTGCAGATATTTAGAAACATAGTCATTAAATAAAAATAAAGCTGTAACAGTTCAGAGAATCAATCAAATCTTCAAGTTAGATTTCTAGGAAAAAATGAAAGGTAGGAAAACCATGACTCTTCAACATCACCTGACATTACCAGTTTATTTATACAAATGAAATTAGCGTAAATTAACATAAATTTCATCAAGAAACAGCAACTAAAAAAACCCGAAAACTCCTATAACAATAACAACTTTGTGCAGAACTAAATTTTCAGAGGAAAACATTACACTTAGAGAAGTGAGAAACCACCACCAATGGCTCCAACAGCTTTTTCAAAGCAATAAACAGGGACAGACAAGAAAAGTGAGGAAGCAAACAGAGCCTGGGTACCAAGGCAGGTCAATTAAAAAAAAACATAGAGAAAAACCCAGGAAAATATTCATTTGGCAATTGGACATTAATATATGAACAGAAAGCCTCCTGTCAATTACTTTTCACTTTTTAATCACATGGTCCAAGCTCCAGATGGGCTGGGTGCCAAGTCATTTAAAAGCGTTCAAGTAATATGAATACACACCAGCATTTCATTTAACCTCACTCAGCTCCACTAAATGAAGTACCAGTGCTCTCAATCAGGCTTAATTGTTTTAAGAAATGTGCAAAACATCTCCAGCTCTGCTTCAGGACAGCAACAAGCCACTTGCACTCACAAGCTATTTTTAGAAGTCATTATTTTGGAAAATGCATCTCTAAGAGCATACTTACAGATTGTATATCTTGTAATGGTTTTTATGCTTTGAATCCAAAAACCTTGACGAGGAAGAGAAAAAAAAAAGCTTGTATTAATATACATTGCAATAACGTTGATTTTAATTTGCACCATCCTCAAAGCACCACCCAGCAGCTCTGCATTCCCAGCTCCCAAGTCAAGGAGGCAGTGTGTTGGAAACCTCACTCATCCAAAAAATCCAGCAGCATGGATAAAACAACTAAGGAACAACATGGATAAAACAACTAATGCACCTAAGGAAACCAAGATCTGACCTGCAACTGAAATATTCATCGTACATGGACTCATTTCCTGACTCCTGCAACACCTGCAGATCATTACGTGAAGCTGAGGAAGGGTTAGTTGTTTTTAAACAGAAAGCATTGATTACACCAGGTATCTGTAAACTCTTCCCATTTAATTATCTATGCAAAATATTTTGCCACAATGAAAAAAAAGCAGTTAAAATAACTTCTGTGTTCCGGTTTCAGCCAGAATCACTCATTTTAATCCCAGGTTTTTTATTATTTGCCACTGAAGTCTGTCCCCAGCGATATTCTGAGTTCTGGAAAGAGGACCACTACACTTTTTCACACTCATTTCATTTCCATGCTCACTTTGGAACAAAAACTTCCCATACAAGCCTCGGCGAGCCAAACTGCAAACATGATTCATCAGAATTGCTGTGATTATATATGATGTGTCACCTGGCAATGTGCAAGGAGAAATAACATGCAAATGTTTACACTTAACATCATCAACAGTGTGTATCTGCACATCAGCCAGAAGGAATTTAATTAGCCATGACAGAACATGCTGTTCGAATTGAAAAGAAACACTAGCTGCTAAAATCCTGGAAAGCTCAAGCAAAAACAAGCTCTGGTTATCAGTCATAATATTCCAGAAGAACCTAGAACGGCTCTGTGGTTAAAGCCACGCGTTAAAACGGGAACAGATGTGAACGCTCCTTGTGCGGCGCCGAGTGTGAGATTCCAACTGCACCAGGAAAACATATTCCATGGCTCCCGCTGGTGCCCCCGTTGGCAGCCTTGGAGAGCCTCAGGAAGATGGTGGACACGGGGATTTGTTTCAGGAGATGTTCCTGCTTGTTTAACACACGCTGGAGAGCAAGGAGAGCCGGCTCCGCTTCTCCAGCAATATCCACACACAGGAGTGTAAGCTTCCCTGCAAGTTATTTGTCTAAGGACAAAATTCCATCCAAAACCTCTCCAAGTGTCAGTCACAGGAGACTGCCAGCAGTCCAGGTTGTATTTCTCATACAGTATTAGCCTGGAATTTGTCAGGATACTAGCTATTCAGAAAAAGCCCACTGCYGGATCCTGGCTCAATACCAATTGCTCTGGAGCTCGAGCACCTTGAATTTCTGCATAAAAAGCACTTGGAAAAAAATTCCACACTAAAAAGACTGGAGCAGGTGAGGACTGCAACATGCAGAATGCTGCATGATCACATTTTGTCCTTGTTTAAAAAGAGAAGGCAGCAAATCTAACAATACTTAAGCATCCAGTTCCCTACAGCCACTTAATTTACATCTCTCTGTATCTTAATTTGGTTGATRATGCTTTTAGGTGATCACTGCTCCTTTTGATCAGTGTTTACGGACAGCTTAATAATTATATAGGCATAACATTACAAAAATCTAATTCACACGTATCTACCTCCTCAACCACTAAAATGTATTTTCCTTCATCCAGAAACTACTGAAATCAATGCTGTGAATGGAAGAGGGCCTTCAAAGACTCCTGCCTATTGATATTTGGATTATTCTCATGTTATTAGATTAGACATTAGGGAGAAATTGTTCCCTGTGAGGGTGGAGAGGCCCTGGCACAGGTTGCCCAGAGAAGCYGTRGCTGCCCCTGGATCCCTGGAAGTGTGCAAGGCCAGGCTGGACAGGGCTTGGAGCAACCTGGGATAGTGGAAGGTGTCCCTGTCCACAGCAGCGGGTGGGATGAGATAATCTTTAAATCCCTTCCAACATAAACCATTCTGTGATTTATTCAAGTCCAGCCTTTGCCCCCATCCTACATTTCCAAAGGTGGAGTTCATCAGGGAATGGATATTTCACACAGCAGCTGCAAGGTCTGCATCAGCTTCGTGAAAAGGTGCCCCTGMTTGCTGGCAAGAAAGCCAGATACACAGGTGGAGTTTGTGGGTTGGGAGGGACCTTAAAGCCCATTCAGTCCCACTCCCTTGCCACRGGCAGGGACACCTTCCACTATCCAGGCTGCTCCAAGCCCCGTCCAACCTGGCCTGGGACACTTCCAGGGATGGTGCAGCCACAACCTCTMTGAACAATGTTTTCTTGTGTGCAACCACAGGATTAGAGAACACAACTTCATGTCTCTGGTAACAATCCCAGCAGACATACAGACACACACACACTCTCCATGAGCGTTTCCTGCTTGCTGCACTGAACCTCACTGACCTGAGCAGTTCTGCAGAAGTGATGCCTTCTCACCAACGCATCAGAGAACGCAGTCACTTCCCCCAGCCTGGTCAGATCCAGGCTCTGACACTCTCAGTGCTATTTGAGGATGGTGATTTTCGTCACGACGGTTGAACATGCAAAACCAACCCCCCCCAGCCCAGCTGACTGCAGCTGTGCAGGGAACTGCTGCCTCCACACCACTGACTCTCGGGTGAGGGTGACGAGTCCTCCCAGTGTGGGAACCAAGGAGCTCATCTCGCTTCTGTACCAACCCACATAAAATCACCAGTGAAATTCCAGCACTGCTATTTCTGCCTTCAAACAACAATAGAGTCATAGAGTCACAGACCGGTTTGGGTTGGAAGGGACATTAAAGCCCATCCAGTCCCACCCCCTGCCATGGGCAGGGACACCTTCCACTATCCCAGGGTGCTCCAAGCCCCATCCAGCCTGGCCTTGACACTTCCAGGGATCCAGGGGCAGCCACAGYTTCTCTGGGAACCCTGTGCCAGGGCCTCCCCATCCTCACAGGGAAGAATTTCTACCCAGCATCCCATCTATCCCTGCCCTCTGGCAGTGGGAACAATTCCCCTTGTCCTGTCACTCCAGTTCCTGATGCAGAGTCCTTCTCCAGCTTCCCTGTAGCCCCTTCAGACCCTGGAAGGTGCTGTGAGGTCTCCACAGAACCTTCCCTTCTCCATGCTGAACAGCCCCAGCTCTCCCAGCCTGAYTCCATASGGAAAGTGCTCCACTCCCCTCAGMAACTTCATGGCCTCCTCCAGACTTGCTCCACCAGCTCCACATCCTTCTTATGTTGGGGGCACCAGAGCTGTGCACAGAAYTCCAGGTGGGGTCTCACCTGAGCAGGGCAGAATCCTCCCCATCCTGCTGCCCGCGCTGGGGGATCAGTCCAGCACGTGGGGGGTTCAGGGCTGGGACATGTCCAGCTCTCACCCAGCAGCACCCCRAAGTCCTTCTCCAGGGCTGCTCCATCTGCTCATCCCCAGCCTGGAGTGACCCCAGCGGTAGCCCCAACCCAGGGTAGGACTTGCATTTCACTTTGTTGGACTCCATGAGGTTGATGTGGGCTCAGCTCTCCAGCCTGTCCAGGTCGCTCTGGATCCATCCGTTCTCTCCAGCGTGTGACTGCCTCACAGAGCTCGGTGTCATCAATCCCACTGTCCATGGCACCAGCACAGCTGCTGAGCAGTATCAGCCCCAGGACTGGCTCCACTTGTCACTGGTTCCCACAGGTTCCAAGAGCTGTTGAGCACAACTCCTTGCCTGGGGCCATCCAGCCAGTCCTTTATCCTGAGTGCTCCATCCATCAAATCTGTGTCTCTCCAGTTTAGACCACAAGGATGTCGTGTGGCAACACTTTGCACAATTACAAGAAAGTCCCCGTGGCACCTCAAACCCAGGAGCAGCAGCTTCTTGCCCTGACACACCTCCTCCTAACTCCCTGAAAAGCTTCCTGCATTATCCCTTGGCTCCAAATCCAAGTCTCTCATGGAGCTACTGAGCTCATGACTCCAAATTCTCTCAAAAGCATCACGCATGGCTTCACARAAATCAGAACTTTTAATCCTAAACCCACGAACTTTTGGCAGCTTCTACCAAGTGTTTAGCTTTTAATGCAACCTCTCACACTGTCCAGGTAGAGTTTTGACTAAACAAATTACAATGATGTTCCTAAAACACTCCCTACCCCATCCTCAGCTGTACCCAGAATTCAGAGTTAGCTGACTTTATTTGATGTTAAAAATGGCAACCTGTAGGGTTTTTTTCCCCAGCAATAACAGATTTTAGCTGGTTTTTCTCCTTGTCCATAATTTTTGAACACAACCAAATGTAGAAGTTTTTATCTAAAGTCACCTACATTTACTATTTTAAATCAAAATTAACTTACCAAGCACTTCATTTATCAACTGAAGAAAGGATAAGAGGAAACTTATCCTGAAATACCATCACTTACCTGAGGAAACTCTGGACTCTGAACACGAGACATGGATTCATGTCTTTCTAAAAGCAAATAGCCATTTTTTACTCCAATACAACTTACTAAAACAGCAGATTATATGCATTTGAGAAAAACACAGAACAGCAGCCTGGCTGTTTTTTGTTGTTTCCAATATTCGTCAGGAAAGCTATTAAGGCAACATCTACAAGATGCAAAAGTCTTGCCATTTCTACAAGTCAGAACACACATCCTCTCCTTAACGGGACACAAATGAGTGCAGAAAAGAATATTCAAGTTCAGTAAGTTAAGGAAAAGGTAAACAAAGCCTTACCTTACTACATCATCAATGTTGTTCCGGTACACTCCTTCAAGCCGCTCTGCAGGAAAGCCCATAGCAATGATGTTTGGATAAATATCTGAACGTGCAAGTTATGGAAATATTTATAAAGCACATGAGATGTCTACAACAGCATTAAATGGACATTACTCMAATGTGTCACTGCACCCAAGTCAGACCAACAACTCCAACCCACTCCATGCAGCAGATGGGAGGGTGYGGATCTGAAAAGGATTATACATGTCGCTTATCAAAAAAAGCCCAACAATTATCCACTTCTGGACAAATATTGTCATTTCKTATTCTAAACTACCTGCAATTCACTTGCCAAAAGAATTTAGGARAAGTACCTCTTAGCCAAACAAATCAATGCTAGGGAGAAAGGGCAAATAAGAAAACTCTAAGTTTACATTCAGAGCTGATGTAGCAAAGAATTCACAAACTGCTAGAAAATTTCTAGTATTTATTTTCCCAGTGGTGAAATGATATATGGATTTTTTTAACAGAATTCCAGAAAAGACAGCACTCCCAAGTATAAAGCATTATTAGAAATGATAATGTAGTGAAAAAGCTCAGCTGAAAAGCAAACCAGAAATGAAAGCAGCAGCTCAAAACAGCCCATACCCTGCCACATTAACATACTCCTCCTCAAACTAATTTTAGAAGGAGCAAGAACAAAGCACGATATGTTTGAAGTTGGCTCTGCTTTAAACAAGGGGGCTGGAGGAGGTGATTTCCAGAGGGCCCTCTCAACCTAAATGATCCTACCCTTTTAAGAATTATTTTTATTTTCATGGTCAAAATATACCAAAGCTCCAAAGAATAATCACATCAGAATGGGAGACACTGCATCAGCTTCCAAGATATTAAAATTCCAGTTACTTGTACAYGAAGAAAAGCCCGAAGTAGGACAAACTACTTTCTCCACCCTTGCAGAATTCCCACAAGCCCAAGTCCTACAGCAGAGCAGCACAGACCAAGTTCTGCATTTACACCCTTAACTGCAAGGCTTCAGAAAAACATTAGGAACTGAATACACGGAAATAATGTTTTGTATTCTCAAAAAAAAAAAAAGAATTAGCATTTACTGTGCTGTAATCCAAGTATTAATAGACATTGGTCTGCTTGGACCACTCAACAGATTATTTGTATATACAACGAAAAAAATATGAAAGCTTTGGAGTAAGCCAAATAAATATTTGTAGCTGCCTTAAATACAGACACTGGAAAGGGTTTGTGCCTGGTTTCCAGTTTATTCTGTACTTGCYCAAAAACTAAAAAGCACTTTTGAGGAAAAAAAAAAAAACAACATTAAATTGCGCACCTTAGAGAGCTTGTGATAACCTCAAATCACAAACTTTGAATTTCCCTCTGATCGTATTTTACTCAGCAAGCAGTTCACACCTCTTTAATTAACGAAAGGTGCTATATAATTAGCAATGTCTTCACTATTTTATCAGTTACTCCTTGCCATAAGCAGAAGAAACTGGTTCTGTACTACATTAACAGTGAATTACCTGGCTTTCGGCTGGTACACCCCATTACTCCCTCCTCCTTCCCAATGTCAACCTCATTTTCCCAGTTCCAGCATTTATCCTCCAAGGCACCTMCTTGGGCATTCCGCTCTGAGCGGCAGAGCTACATAAACTATAAATTACCAGAGCAAAATAATCCAATAGATCAGTCTGCTTTCCACAGCACTTCTCCATRGAAGACAAGCACTCATACTATCAACAGCAGTGGAATAAATTCATTTTGACACATCAAAACAAAACTCAGTTTCAGCTACAGCATCACCCATGAGGCAGATGCCCAAACTTCACCACGTCACCCTGCRACTTGCTCCAGTTTTTACGTGCACTCATGAGCTTTGCTACACTCTTCCAGGCACTGCAGCCTGTGGCTGGCGTTCAGATGCCTCTCCTCTCCGAGGGGCTGAGGCAGGGGATGCTTTCCAGGATTCCCTGGCAGACACACCCCCCCGAGCGAAGGGAACAGAACATCTCACCAGCAGCGTTCCCAGGCTGCAGGCTCACACTGCTCCCAACAGCAAAGCCTCCGAACACGCAGGCACAGGGAGATAAGAAGTTCCAAAATAACCGGCGCGGTCCCAGGCTGTCGGAAGCGCCATCCCAGCTCGGCTCCCGGCTCTTCCCGCTCCTCTCCCTCGCTCAAGGGCGACGCACCAGGGTACAGGCACAGCTCACAGACATTCCTGCTTCCCAACAGCTGCAGGACCRAATCACAGAATCCATCACCCCGGAAGAGACCTTCAGGATCAGCGAGGCCAACCTCTGAACGACCACCACCTTGGCAAAAAGGAATCACCTAGGAATGCTTAAGCTTATCCATGCATTGCCCCTGGAAGAATCTAAGGACMGGCTGGATAGGGCTTGGAGCAACCTGGGATAGTGGAAGGTGTCCCTGCCAAGTGAAACTGGATGAGCTTTAAGGCCCCTTAAAGTATTCCATGATTCTATGGCCATTACAATTATTTTTACTCTTTAAACCCAGAGTGGGAATTGCCAAAGGTGTTTCCCAATATGTCAGTATGGAAAGAAAATGGAAAAATACTTCAMATGGAGTAGGGTGGGGGAGAAAAATGAATCCATTTACTGAGGCCACCTCAACATGAGGAAGAACTTCTTCTCCTGGAGAGTGGCAGAGCTCCAGAACAGCTGCCCAGGGAAGGTGTGGAGTCTCCCTCTCTGGAGACATCCCACCTGGCTGTGCTCCTGTGTCACCTGCTCCAGTGACCCTGCCTGGACAAGGAGTTGGACTGGATGATCTCCAGGGGTCCCTTCCAACCCCAACCGCCCAGTGAGTCTTTGATGCTGATTCACTCAAAGTGTTTTGTGTGCTCTGGGGCTTTGCAACCTGACAGCACAAAAGCCCAAGTGTTGCTCAAAATCCAATATCCAACAGCAGSCCCAGTGGGGAAGAGGGGCTGTTTTTAGAAAAACATGACTATTTTTTTAAACAGGCAAGCCAATGTCTCCCCCACCTAAATATAATCGTCCTGAAGCACCTCAGCGATTATCTCAAAGCATTAGACTGGAATGCTGTTCACAGCCACTGCTGACTCACTCTGGTGTCTGCACAGAGCTGGTGCTAAAGGACAMGGCCCCAGCGACGTCCTGCCAGACACCAGGCTTCAGCTGCTCCCA
Source organism: Amblyornis subalaris (assembly GCA_018881555.1). Taxonomy (NCBI): domain Eukaryota; kingdom Metazoa; phylum Chordata; class Aves; order Passeriformes; family Ptilonorhynchidae; genus Amblyornis; species Amblyornis subalaris. The sequence continues at coordinate 825,425 of JACAXG010000139.1, forward strand.
AGGAAAGCATGGAACAGCCATGCCAAACCCATTCTTACTGCTGGCAAAGATAATTTTATGTCTTTTCAGTATGTGCTCATGACAACACGGTGAAGACACACAGAATCATCAAATATCCCAGAGGTGGAAGGGACCCACGAGGATCACTGGTCCAAACCCTGGCCCTGCACAGACACCCCAACAATTCCACCCTTCCCTGAGAGCATTGTCCAAAYGCTCCTGGAGCTCACAACAGCCTTGACATGTTGTTTTGAAGCTCTTTTGGTGGTTCAAACAACTAAAGAATGCCTCTGCTTTAGGGAACACTGTAAGATGGAAGAACAGAGTGGAAGTGGTGCTGGTTTGCACAGATGAAGGAAATCTCTGAGCAGAAATAGAMGCTTCATCACTTAATTGGAAAAGCTGCCATAAAAACCAAGTTCTTCCACCCATCCTGTAAAAAAAACCCCTGATTTCTGCAGCAAGTGAAGGGGATGGTTGTTCCCGCATCCCTCCCAGCTTGTTTTTATCCCCATGCTGGGRAATGAAATTCCTGTGATCACTGCACGGACCAGTTCAGGAACATCCATCCACTGAGCATCACCTTCAGCACGTTCTGCTCTCACCAGCCGTGCTCAACAGTTCACAGACACKCCTTTTCACACCTCACTTAATTTAACATTGATCCCCAAAGCTGAAATTAAGATATTCACTACCAAGATGAGATTTCTTACACAGGAGCTTGRGAAGCTGGGCTTCCATTCAAAGGAAGAACTGAGTCATCATGAAATTGGTAATCACATTGCTAATTTTAGAAATCTGGGAGAACTGATCATTTAAAATACGCAACAAGTTCATTATCAATTCCAAGCGCCTTTTTTTTTCCCTCCAAACCAAACAAAAATGGAAAAAGCCTCAGTCATTTATTGAGGCTGTTCAACACATGCAAAAACAAAGTCAACCGAAGTGGTGCAACTACCAAAATTTCATAGAATCATAGATTATGCTGAGTTGGAAGGGACCTGCAAGGATCCACAAGGAAATGGGTTTTCTAAACAGCATAAAATAAATCCTGCCACATTTTGCCAAAGTAGCTCTTTTCTAAGATACTCATTCCCAAAAATGGTTCTAACAGTTTTTAAAGTACTCATTCCTTTCTCAGTCTTGTAAACATGAAGGCTGCGACTTTAGCTAGTGCTGATAATAAAAAAAAAAATCACCATGGACAGACTCAAGATCATARAACCACAGGATCTCCTGGGTTGGAAAGGACCCACAAGAATCACTGATCCAGCTCCTGGCCCTGCACAGACACTCCACAAATCCCACCCTGTGCATCCCTGAGAGCGTTGTCCAAACACTCCTGGAGCTCTGGCAGCCTTGGGGCCAGGACCGTTCCCTGGGGAGCCTGTTCAGTGCCCCAGCACCCTCTGGGGGAGGAACTTTTTCCTGATATCCAACCTAAACCTGTCCTGACACAGCTCCAGCCGTTCCCACGGTCCTGTCACTGTCACAGAGCAGAGACCGGAGCTGCCCCTCGGGAGGRGCTGCACCCTCGGTGAGGTCTGACCTCAGCCTGCTCTGCTCCAGCTGAACAAACCCAGTGCCCTCAGTCACTCCTCGTGTGGCCCCTCCAGACYCTTCCCSATCCCTGYGTCCCTGCTTTGGACACCCTCTGACAGCTTTAGATCTTTTCTGTATCATGGTGCCCCRTGATACACAACAGCGAAACACCAACCACCACCTTCAAGTTCTTATCACCAACTACAAAACTCCAGCTTATAAAGGAGCCAAGACAACACCGTGCTGCGCCCAAGGAACCCTAAAATCACAACACCCAATAATTTGCTACATCACCCAATGCCACAACGATGCGTCGTCAATATTGAAACCAGACCAATGCAAATAATCCATGTGCCACTTCAGAAACGCCTTTGCTCTAATGCAGCTCAGATTTAACAAAACAGTGTTCTTAAAGCCTGAAATCATTCCCACATTGCTGAAGATGACAGTCTTTCCAGTTGCTATGAGAAAAATCCTGGATCATTATGCAAATCAGCTGTTATAATCACTTTCAAAAATAGCTGTCTATATATTCACATTATGCCAAGACCAAATTAAAGAATATGCAGTATACACTTGCAATTTTTTACATACATGGAGATATAAAAGTAAATTACTCATGTTGGTCCTATAACTGATTCTCATCACAAATTCAGATTTTTTCCTAATAATGGAAGGTAGCCAAAAAACAATAGCAAAATATTTACCAATTCTTAATTCTCAAACAGTCACAAGGAAACTGCAAAAACTGACAGCTGTAGCTTTTCCTGCAATGATCAACACAGTCAATTAGGAACTATAACATCATTAGACCGTCTAAGAAATTTTATGAAGTCCTGTATTTCCAAGTATCTAATCCCTGACCTTCACTCTGCTCATTAAGGTGGCTATAACAGGGAAAGAGTAAATGACCTCACCTCCCACTTCATAAGCAGCCCAGAGCATGCAGTGCTTCAGAATTTACTCGTAGCTTTACTTTTCAAACCCAACACTGAGACAAGTTTTACATCAAAATGCAAATAAAAAATAACTTCAAAACTCCTAGCCCTTTACAATTTTACAAATATTTACTATTTACCAGGGCCTGGAGTGACAAGGGGGAATGGCATCCCACTGCCAGAGAGTAGGTTTAGATTGGATACTGGGAAGAAATTCTTCCCTGTGAAGATGATGAGCCCCTGGCACAGGTTTCCCAGAAAAGCTGTGGCTGCCCCATCCCAGGAAGTGCCCAAGGCCAGGCTGGACAGGSCTTGGAGCACCCAGGGATAGTGGAAGGTATCCCAGCAGAGGGTGGCACTGGATGGGCCTTAAGGTCCCTTCCAAACCAAACCAATCTGGGATTCTGTGAATCAAGGGCTTCAGCAAGACCTACYAGGCACTAGACTCCATCTTCTTTAGAAAGGAAATTTCAAACAAGCTGAGTGCTCCTGAAGCTGTGAATGATAKGGCTCTTCAAATTGTGCTTTGGAGCTAAGAACTTACTGTACACCCTGAACCTGACACCTGCAAATAACACGGCAACAGCCCATTTTTCCTGACCCTCAGCTTCCAGCTTCCAAATATGAACCTTATTTAACAAAGAACAGTCTTAAATCGGGGAATCTACAGCCCAAAAAAAACTTCCCAACTGCCAGGAATGCCAATTTTCACTTCCAGTTCAGGCAGGCGAGGCTTGTGCTCGCTTTAATCTGCTCCCCAACAGCCTCCTCCTCATCTGCCGCCAGCCCTGCTCCCTCCTGGCCGCGCGGGGACCCGGCCCCGGCACGGGGTGGCCAAGCTSTCCCTGCCAAGGCAGCGACGCCCGGGAGCAGAGGCACAGTGCGGCTTGGAAGTGTCCCCAAGAAGCCGCTTTGTTTGTGTCCGTTTGCCTGCAGCTCTCAGGAGCTCTGGCTGCAGGAGCCGTGCGGGGTGGGCTGGCGGTGCGGCCGCGCCTGCCGGCGAGGAAACGCTCGCCCGGTCACCTCCAGCCCTTCAACTCCAGCTTAAACAAGTCCACAGAGCAACAGCAAGGGGAAAAAACCAGCACYGTTCTTACTGTTCAACAGCTTGACAGCCTGAAGCTACGGGGGGAGTGTTACAAGAAGTGTCCACACTCCATCCTCAAACAGATTTAAGAGCCCTGACAAATGGCCAGGCTCTTATTAGTGCCATTTTCTTGACAGCATCCCAACAACAAAAAAGGAGAAACACATAGGAAAATATACCCAGGCAAATCTACAACACTTTCCTAACATACATGCTGTTTTAAATAGYACCCAGGAGTGCCTTTTTTATTTAATAGGCAGCATCTCCATTAGCCAGCATGAAATAGAAAATAAATTTACTATTTTTCTATGAGCCTGGACCATCAGGAAGTATAGAGGAAATGAASAGGAAGAAAGTTCTTCAGAGCAAAGGAGGATTCCTTGTAGCCAGCCAGCTGCACTTGCCAACTCTACCATCTGTGCCTTAAAGAACAAGAAAAGGGACCAACTCAGATGTGGCTGAAACATTTTATGGTTTAAAAGAAATGCATTTAACCCCTTGATGTTCCATATTTCAACTAGGACCCTTTTCCCCACATTTTTTAAGCTTTCTGCTTGCAATTTAAATGTAACAACCTAGAAAAGGAACAACAAGACTGCAGCTCCTCCATGTCCATGAGGCAAACCTGTCCACATGAGGTCATGGGGCTRACAACAGGTCTGGAGGGGAACTCAAATTCCCACAGCACAAAGAAGTAAATCAGAAAATGCCTGAAGAGGATGCTGCCAAGTTGTCTACATCCATAACTCACTTCCGGACCTGCTTACTACACTGAATTTAGAGTAATCCCAGAGCAAGAGTCTCTCCYTTCTTCTGTGAGGTTTAGGAAATGTGTCCTGGAGCCCTCACACACATGGAGGCTTTGCTGAACAGCTAAAGGGGTGATTAAGATTGGGGGGGGGGAAAAAAACCACAAACCTCACAGCATAAATAGAAAAAATGGTGACAAAAGCAGGAAAGATGATGGTTGCTCTACAGAACAGCTTGTTCTGACAGAGACTGAGAAAAAGGCACCTTAAACTTCCATTTCAAAATYGTTTGGAATCATAAATTGAGACAGAAAAGCATGCAGAGAGTAAAGGTAACACGAGCTGTTGTGCAGAGCTGCAAGAAGCACCTGGACAATGCTCTCAGGCACAAGGGGGGTTGTTGGGGTGTCCTATGCAAGGCCAGAAGCTGGACTTTGATGATCCTTGTGGGTCCCTTCCAGCTCAGGATGTTCTTTCTATGAGTCTATGAAATCCCTCTAAAACAGCTGATATTACAGGACACAGAAAAGCTGCCCTTCTCATTCAGAAAAAGCTAAGAGTAAACAGAACATAACAAATGATGCATCACACACTCTATTATTGATACAAAGTTTGACAGAACTGAGAAGTCCGAGATTGGGCCTCAACTCCCTAACTCAACCCCAAGTCCAGATCTACAGCACGGAACAAAACAAACCCAACAAACTTCCAGAGGGAAACATGCTGAGATCCAGTTAAAAAGGTTCTTTTGTTTCTGCTCACGTTTTGGAAGAAGCCACATGCCCTCTYTCCACACCCCCCTCGGCATCCCAACAAGCTGCAGCAACGCATGGGGGCTCAAGGCCAAGAGCCGTGCCAGTGGGGAAGCTCCACAGCACAGGATCAGGGAGGTTGGAAAAGACCTTTGGGATCATCAAATCCAACCTGTGACTGATCCCCACCCTGTCACCCAGAGCAGAGCACTGAGTGCCACGTCCAGCTGGACCCATGAGACATGGACTGAGCACATCCTCTCCACACTGTATATGGAAAGCTTGACTGTGACATCCCAATTTCAGTTTCTTAAGGAACAAACTGACCTGTTTTAAGCCAGCAACCCAACCCAACATGAACTCTTTCAAGCAGAGCTATGAGATGTCACTGTGTGTGTTCCCAGCACACCACCCCACTTTGCAGGATCTCCTTGAACCAAGCACCGATGTGTACTTAAGCATGTCCTAACCTCAAACACCCCCAGAAAAACACAAGAATTTTATTCAGTAAAGAGAAGCCAGCACAGAAGAGTCACTACTTTGATATTTACTGACAGGAAGTGAAAAATGGCTCAGACTCAACTTTTTGCAAGCCTGAAAGAACATCCAAAACTTTCAGAGACAAGGGAATTTAAGATAGCTATGGGGCTGGAGGACAAACAGAGCACACTAAAAAGCTTTATAAAACAGAAACTRCAAAAAGCAGCATTTGTATGGATTTATCAAACCTTAATTTGTGGGGGGTGGATCAAGGGAAGACAACGATGAGAGGCAAAACAAGACACGAGGCCATCCTAATAAACCATTCCTCAACCAATAAACCCCAAGTAGATAATTTTATCCTAATGAAATGTAGTGTTTCCCTCCTCTAAATGTTAGCAGAAAAAAAGGACRTTACTTCTCTAACTCACCCACACAAGAAATTAAAGAACAGAAAATACACAACTACTTCAATTGTAGCCCGATATACACCCAGGCAATGCAATGAATTAAGCAGAGGCCTCTAAGAAAATTAATCATGCAATTAAAAGCTATTATACTACAGCTCCACAAAGGCAGAATTAAGTTTATAAAGACGTTTCTTAAGCACTTCACTACAAAAAACTGGATATTAAGCAGTTTTTCTGCACTGCTGCACGCTGGGGCTGTGGAGCTGGGAGTTCATCTTTAAAGGGAACAATGCCAGCTTTTGCAATAGTCATCATCCCAAACACAGAGCAGTTGAGTTTCATTTTTTTAGCTGCACAGTCAATTACCATTTGAATCACAGAGCCACTACTTGAGCTACGTTGCCTAAAAATCGTTATTAAGATAACCTAGATTTATGCAGCATGATACAGGGTCCTAATTGCASAATTATTTACTTCCATTCTACAAAAATGCCTTTTTTTTTCCAGGGCCTCACAGGCGAGACAGCAAACGAGGCAGATGACAACAGGAGCAAAGAGGATGCTGGCTTGAATTAGAAACTGGAACAGGGATTTGTTTACATCTGAAATATCAACCTGGGCCTAAGACACAGTCAAAAACTAACAGAACCCAAAGGAGAGTCAACTATCCACAAATAATCCATGTTTCAGAAGACATCCTGCTCCTCAGGGCCACACATTTTCAAATTAATTCCCTTCTTACAGCCCAGAAAYCACCATTCCAGTAACTCACAGGAATGCACAAACTTGCACAGCTTTCATCCCAAAAAAACCTTCACCAAAGTGCCATATCAAAGGAGCCCACACCTCCTCTAGGATTTAAGATGAGGCAGCAGGCATATCCAGCAATCACTGTGCACAACTTCAGGCTATATCCCATTTTCCCCCCTGAAAAAGCCATGCAATAATTAACCTTTAAAAACCACCCTGTATCAGGCACAGCAAATGAATAAAAAAATCACACASAGTTCTGAGTTGCTCCACACTAGGAAGGAGCTGGGCTTTGAAAGGGAGTTAGTTATGAGTAATGACAGTATCTTTGGTCTCTAATGTAATTAAGGGATTTGACAGCTCAGCTGCCTATTCCCTCCCTTTTCTTCCAGTTTGTCAGAACACAACTATTGTCCTTTAAATCAYTATACAACAACCATTTTCATGTTTAAACCTGTTGTAGGGGAAGACTCTGGCTAAGGTACCAGGGTATAATTTGTCAGCTTATGCAGTATTAATATGGCAACAACATTAATCCACTAAAAATATAATTTCATTTAAGGAACTATTCAGCAATTCACAACCAGCAAAAACCTGGTAGACAGAGACTTTACGTACAAAATTTCAACTTTGTAGCTATTGCATCCTGAAGTTTAGTTTCGGATTTATGCATTTTAGCAAGGGGGGGAGGGGGTAACATATAACATTCTTTCAGCCATATTATTACTGAACAAATAGTATCAATTGCTTCCACAACAAAGAAGATTTAGTTGTCCAAACCAACCTAAAAGGACGGAAATGGAAAATACAGTCACCTCTCTTCTAGAAGAAAATTAAGACAATTCTGCACTCCTCTACACAGTGTTTTAAGACATCATTTAGCAAATACTCACTGCCTCTACAGCAGTCACTGTGCTCCAGAATATTTTGGTAATAAAAGCAAATTCTTCTAGGAGGTGTCTTAAGTGGATAGCAACAGGAAAACCACAGTTTTGTCCCAAAGAAACCTGCTGGTCCCAGCCTAGCAGCCATCAAGAGCCAGCTAATCGTTGTGCACATATTATACTGCAGCAGTAACAGCAGTTCTAGGGTTGCATAAACTCCACACTCAAGGCTACATCCTCTCCCAGGTCAGTGGAAGTCAGATGTAATTATCCCGTGGACAGAAAGGCCTTCCTGACTAGCACGAATTCCTAGAAAGATGCATTTCCAAAATTCACCACCCTTCAAGGCTCCAGCTGGACCCAGTGTTGATGTCTGGACAACCAAGCACACCAAGAGTAAGCTAGTGGGATATTCAGAAGTCCTCAACAAGCTCACCAAGCAGAGCCCACAAACTCCTCAAGTGCCAACACCTCCTCGGTCTTAGTGTAATCAAAAGGAAACCTGGATTTTTCCTTAAAAAAGAAACAATCAAAGTACTGGTCCTAGAAAAGCAGGCACTTAATTCACCATTATGCTTTTCACATTTAACAGCAAAGCTCTGGATGCTCTGAAGATTTCACAAACTGAACTGCATTTAAAACAATACTTCGGTGATGATTCACTTTGGCTCCCCTTTTTCTAAGAGGCCACCATGCAAGAAATACTATCCAGGGTCCACTCATTTCTCTGCCCACCCTGAGCAGAACACACAGCCACCACTTCAGCAGCTTCCGTCCACTTAAAAAACAGCTGCCTGCMCACACTTCTAACTTGGGGAGTTTAGTTTGTGCAAACAGTCTCCACGTGCATTAAAAATTTCTGATAACCCAAGATGAAGCAGTTCATCAAGAACCCTGCACTACTAAGAGATGAGCTGTCATTTGTGAAGCTGCTTCTTAGTCCCTTTCTGGTCAAAAAGCAGGGCAGGAAGGGACTGGGTGACTTTGGATGGGATTGCACCACACAGCACCTGCTGGAGCGGTGGGGTTTGAAGGCTTCAGCTGCCAAACACCACTATTCACACAACTATGGCAATATGGCGAAGGCTTTGGGGTTTTTTGGGTTGTGAGRAACAGTAAGTGACCTAGCCCATGTCTAACCCCAGCAGAGAAAATGTATGAACACACTTGCAGCAATCACCACCTTGCTTTCTCCATCTGGACAATTCAAATATCTTTAGCCTTGGTAAGTGCAGAAAGAACAATTTTCCTGGGATCAAACATAACCTACAGCAAGCAGGGAACTGAAACTCTGACAAGTCCCCAGCCAGCAGGGCTGTTGTACTGCTGTCTATGCAAACAGACTTCTCAGACGAATTCAGAGCAAAACTGGCACTAATCTGGTCCAAAACCCAACATCATCCCAGGCTCCAGAAGCAAAGTGAGTCTGTCAGGCCCTGAACACTGCTAAGTAATACGGTTTACTCCAGAACAAAGAAATACTTTTCCACCAATAAAATGACTTGCCAGTTGGTCTCTTCTAGTTTCTTCTAAACCCTCCCTGTGCTCGTGTGCAAGAAAAACTTGTTACAAAACCTCTACCAAACTTCAGTTTTAAAATGAGAACAAGACTTTGAAGCGAATGGCATTTCCAACTCGGGCTCTATTTTTAAACATGGTACGGACCTCATGCCACTAATTCACTTTTTTTCCTGGAAGCTGAGCCATTTTGAGTCAAGTCCCATAATTTAAACTTTCATTAAAAATGCAAAGAGCTTTAGGACTGCAAATAGCACAAAGCAGTAGGAGATTCTAAGCAGCTTCCTCTCGCAATTTCAGCGTTCTGTGCCTTTCATTCCACGAGACAAACGACGTGTGAGACGTGTAAACTGCACCCAACATCTCATCTCGACTCAATATTGCTGCAGTTTGTGCCACTATGTAGGTCACGAGCTCCACATGCTTCAATCGAGCCCTGGGCTCAGCCTAGCTGGCCATTTTCACCCCAGCAGAAGGCCTGGGAACACCAGACAAAGTTTAACCAAAGCCAGAACGGGCACAAGAAGCAGTGACATATTTTTTTCCCACTTTCCAATAGTTAAGCCACTTGCTAAACTCAGTTACACWCAGAACTCTTCAGACACAGGCAATCCAGGCACTGCTGGAAGTGTTTTCTCTGCTATTCCCTGCAGTAAAGGTGGCATCACCAAGCTGCACAAATTCAGAAATAACACAGAGTGCCTCAAAAAACATTCTGGGGGTTGCAGCATCAAGAAATGCAACCACTGGAGAAAAAAGCCATCAATCCAAACTTTCCTTCTCACCCATCTGCACCAGAAGGCATCCAGTATTGCAGAAATTAATCAGAAACCCAAATAAATCSGGAATAAATATCTGAAGTATCAAACAGCTGATTTCATGTCTCCACCTTTAAGACCCTTTCTAAGTTCAAAAATTTTTTTTCCCAAGATGTGCATAAAAAGACTGTTCACACAGAACATCTGATTAAACGAAAAGCAGTGTCAGTGTGGTTTTTAAAGCCACATAGGACTATTCTCATATTGTGCACCGATTTTGGGCAAYCTTTTTGCTGAAATCCCGCATTGTCCAAACAGGAATTCTTAACCAGCTCCTCAGGAACTGAGAGTTCCAAGCACARTGTCCTGTACCATACATACATCAGYATCAGTTTTAAAAGGCTCTGACACTGCCCAACCGAGGAGCAGAGGTTCTCAGAGGGGATTTTGGCACCTCAGCCTGCCTTCAGCACCCAGGTGCTCCTGCAAGGCCCTGGGAGAATCATCCATGACCAAAATATAGACCACAAGCCCACGTGGGACACCAAGACAGGAACCCTCCCTCAGAGGTGGGCAGAAGAAAAGGCAGAGCACAGAACACAGGCACCTCACCCGGATTCACTGTAACTCCCTAAGCCCAGGCAATCACCAGCTACTGAGCATTTGGGAGCCACCACCACTGAACTTCTCATACAGAAACACTGACTGCAGGAGGAATTCAGATCTCCATATACCAGCCAAAYGCCCAAATCACTGGGCTGTCCAACTCCTGGCTGCCTTGCCCTTTTAGCTGGACAGAAGCAGCTACCCTGAACTAAGCAGTCACCACTAACACTGGGTTCTCCTGCAATGCCTTGCTGAACAGCTCATTAGGCCTCAAGTTTTCTCTTTTTTCCCCTGCTATCACAGTGCTGGAGAGCTAAATCCATGGCTACGTGTGTAAGGAATAAATAGGTTATTTTCCAGCAACAATTCCATCAGAGCCCTGCAAAAAGCAGTCTGCACAAAGTGATTTAAAAAATTCAACTTTCACTGCTGCAGCAACATCAGCCTTCGAGCAAACCCATGGCACTGCACGGGCAGAAGTCTTCATTCATTAATTACCTGCTCAAAATGCGCAGCTATGTAAAAAAAGCTTCTTCCTAAGATATTTTTGCAATCATTAAAAAAACCCCAAAGCACCTTTTCAACAAATTTCACGGCAGAACTGCAGCCAGCTGCTCCTCTTAGAAAAGCCAGCCTAAGYCTAGTGTAGTGGCCTGTTTTTAACACAAAATTCTAACAACAAAATCAATGAGACAAGAAGAAAAATAAAAAACAAGGACTAAATTCCATTTGACACATTATTAGCAACCTTGAGCAAGAAAGTTGAGCTTCAGCATTCACCAATTTTCTTGCTGGGAGCATATGACCACTTAAACAGCTCTSTTTGGGTCAAAATCTCTCTCCCTTCCAAGGGCACAGCTGGGCAAAGATACCTGAAATACCAACTCTTCAGCTGTGAAGTCAAAACTTTTTGGTTTTGCCACCATTAAASCCTTTTCATAACCCCAACAGCCAACAAAACCACCAAGTGAAAATGCTTAAAAATCCAGGCCTAGAAGTATATTTCTCACAAACAGAATGCAGGAATTATRAACCAGAGCTGCTGGTTTTTAACTAAAAGCTCAGCAGCCACTTGCTGAAGTCCAGAACCTTTCAGGTGGTTTTAAAGCCACCAAAATTTCAGGCCAAGGCTCAATGCAACAGCAAGAGCTCTGCATTGGTTACAGCTGTTATCAGCTTTGATCCTGCCCCAAAACTGGATTTATTTGGAGCACTTGCTCAGACACGAGCATAATTGCTCCAAAATCCAATAAATTTCCCCCTAATCCTGTTGCAGAACAGAGATATTTCTCTACTGAGAGAAGTCCAGCTCTGAGCACTACTGTCAATATTCATTTTTCCAACTTCTAAGCGAAGTTCTTGTCCCAAAATCTCTCCCACAGCACCAATCTTTTCCCAYCACGGAGCAAGATCCTGCCCACAGCAGAGCCCCTACCCACCACGAACCCTGCAAGGCATTCCAAGCCAAACATCTGCCTGACGCCACTCCAGCACATCTGTTCCAAAGGCCACCAAAACTACACACCGGGTTTTGCCTCATTAGCCGTAATTGCACGCTAATTACTTATTCCAGAGTAAGTATTCTATACAATCCTCCTGGATGAGACCCGATGCGCTCTCGTTTGTGACACATCCTCGTGCAGTTCACCACGAAAAAATGGTGTGGGTTTTTTTTTTAATTTGGAAGGAGCGATTGACATCTCTTGTCATGGAGAGCCTTGCTGCATCCTAAGGTACAGCTCTGACTTAGCGGAGGGCTGGAAATCAGGGCAGAGAACACAGGCTTCGACTGAAGCAACCCGAGGAAAGCCACAGGCCTACCACGATTATATTCGCAATTCAAGACGAGTTACTAAATTAAAAAAAAAAAATAAAACCAAAAAAAAATACAGCGCTGCAGACGCAAATCACAGCGGGTCGGGCGCATTTGCTGCGTGAGCCCAAAAACCAATGCAGCCCAAGATAAGCGGCTGCTCCGGAGCGGGTAGGGGCTTCGGGGCCGGGGGGGGGGGGCACAGCCCCTCGGCGGCTCGGGGGGGCCGCGGGCCGGCCGGCAAGGAGCGCTGGCGTTAATCCTGGAGCTCCCGTTAATCTGCCGGGCCCGGACAAAAGGCGGCCGAGGCGGCGGCGGGGGAGGGCGCGGCGGCCCGGGCGAGCCCCGGCGGCGGAGCGGCCGCGGGCAGCGCGTTAGGTAACGCCGCGCGGGTCTGATGCAATCGCGGGACGTGCGGGAGCAGGAGCGGGAGGAGGATACAGGTCAGGTCCAGGTCGAAGCCATCCTCCTGSTATCGCCTTTTGTTCCTGCTGACGATCTCTTTGATGATGGCGGTCATGTCTGGCAGCCGGGGGCCGCTCCGGGGCAGCGCGCAGGGCCCGGGCGGCRGCCGCGAGGCACCACCGGGCGGCCCCGGGCGCTGATGCTCCGGCGGCTCAGCCCCGGGCGGGCCCGGCTCCCGGCGGCGGCACCGGCTGCTGCTCCCTCCTCCTCCTCCTTCTCCTCCTCCTCCTCCGAGCGCGTCGGGAGCCGCGCCGAGCCCCTGCGGGCGGTGCCGCCGCCGCCGCCGTGTTTGGGGCGAGCGCGGCGGCGGCGGGGGGAGCAGCTCTGCGGCGCTCCGGGCCCCGGCAATGGTGACAGCGGCGCGGGGCGCGCCCCCGGCCCGGCCCCGCTCCGCTCCCCGCCCCGGGGGCCGGGCGGTCGCTCCCTCGGCGCTTCCCGGCGGCGGCTCCTCAGGGCGGCACGGCCGCGCTCATCCCCCGGCCCGCAGCGCTCGCCGGCGCGGGGCGCCCATCATGGCCGCGGCTTCCGAGAGGACGGCGGGCGGCGCCGCGCCACGCCCACGCGACGCATCCGCCGACACACAAAGTAGTCCCTCCCACCCCGCCACCGGAGAGGCGGCGAAGCGGCGGACCGGGAGGACCAGGGGAGCGGCTCGCTCTCCGCGCGCCGCCCGTATACCCACCCTCGGTGGCTTGCCCTSGCCCCCGAAGGGGGCGGGAGGGGACGGCGGGCGGAGGGATACAGGCGGTAAAGTGAGGCGGCGGCGGTGCAGCGACCCCGGGTCACGTGGGCGCTCGCGGCGGCGCCTCCCCCACGGGCGGAAGTGGCCGTGAGGGGCCGTGAGGGGCCGGCGCGGTCCCGGAGCCCCCCGAGCCCCTCGGAGCCCCCCGGGCCTTTCAGCGCCCCCCGAGTTCCTCAGAGCCTCCGGTGCTGCCGCCCGCTCGCCTCTCCTCGTTTCCCAGCAGAGCTGGAGGGGGAAGGAGGCAAGGGGAAGAACGGGCTCGGTGCGGCCCCGCGAGTAAAGGGAACGGGGGGAAGTCAGCCCGGCGTCGTGAGGGGGTTCGTCGTCCTCCCCTCACGCCCCCCGGGTCTGGCGTGGAGCGGAGAAGCCGCGGTGAGCGAGCGCCTGTCGCCCCCTGCAGCCACGGGGCACGGAGGGAAGGGGGGTTTGGGCCACCTGCTGCCCTCGGAATCCCAGAATCATTGAGATTGGAAAAGRTCTCCAGGATCAYCGAGTTCAACCTGTGCCCGATCCCCACCTCGTCACCCAGCCCAGAGCACTGAGTGCCACGTCCAGGTCTTCCTTGGGCACCTCCAGGGATGGGGACTCCAAACCTCCCTGGGCAGCCCCTGCCAATGCCAATCTCCTTTCCACGGAGAAATTCCTTCTTATGTCCTCAGGGCAACCAAGCATGGGGACAGGGACATGATGGTCCCCCCAGGTCACACCGGCTGGCTCAGCAGCCCGGGCCCTGCTATTTCTATAGAGCTTTCTGGCCCGGTCTGTCCTSCTTCCCACACTGATCCCAGTTATCCTGGGAGGGGGAAAGGGCCATCTATAAATCTCTAAATCAGCCTTTATATCCCTTTAAAACTTAAGGGGATAAACCCCATTGTACAAGGTTCTTCAGCTGAGAACTCCTGAAAGTTTTTAGGAATTAGTAGTGTTAATGTTTTGCAGGAAAATGACCATCAGGTAGCCTGGTGCAGCCTGARCTTCTGGATAGGAGCACTGGTATCRGTTGCCATCTTTCTCACTGGTAAATTTTTTCTGGATTTTTTGTGTGATTTTTTTCCTTTTCTGTGCAGAGAGGTGAGATATTAGATTAGTGAGGTAACAAAAGCTAAAATTTTAAGTCAGCTTGGAATGTAGGACTTCTGTAAAGCATCAGGAATGGAATCTGGTGGAGTTCAGCATCTGCTGGGCAAGTAGAAGAGAGACACCATGGAAAAGACCAGCCTRAGGGCATGAGGTGAATCCATGTGCCCCTTCTCCCTTTCTCTCCATGGAAAGCAGGTGATGTAAACTAGGCAGGTATCTCCCTAAAAAACAGATCCTGGGGTTTTTGTCTGTAAATCCACCTCAAATGTTTTTGGTCTATCAGAGAAAGACATCTTGCTGAAGACACTTTGTGTATAAATAATGAATGTAAATAATAAATAAATAATTGTTTCAGTGTCTTGCTCTATCTYTAAACAGTTCTGAGAGGTGCTGGAGTCTGGCTGTGGATGGCTGGGGCAGGAAGAGGAACAGGGAGCAGGGGCAAAAAGCTCTGCTTTGCCTTTAAGGGCTCAAAATAAACTGGAACATAAGGTGGAGGGATTTCCTGGGCTGCTGCAGCCTCCAGCCTTTGCAAATGCTATATTATGTAATTCCTTTCAGAAACGTATCAAGTTGCATCGCAAGATCTTTTGCCACCATTATTCCCACTGGGAAGCTGTTCCCAGAACCTTCTCCTGGTTTTCAGGCTAAATATATTTGGGACTGGTCCGCATCCGTTTATTCTTGTGCCAGCACTGGCCTTAAATAGCACTTTGTCCTGTCCCAGGCACAAAGGTCCTCTGGGCCACGCCTGACTGCGCCCAGCTCCCCTCGGTSTCTACACTCCCCCTTTCCTCCAGCTGCAGAACCAAAATTGATAAAGCTGTGGCTGTCCMAATCCTTGGAAGTGTCCAAGGCCAGGTTGGACGGGGCTTGGAGYAGCCTGGGATAGTGGAAGGTGTCCCTGCCCATGGCCCGGGGTGGAATGAGATGGATTAAGTTTCCTACCCATYCAAACCCATCCTATGTCCGATGAGTTTTAACTTATGTTCCCACTTTCTGGATCTATCCTTAGGTAGGAAGCGTTCCCCGTGATCCAAGGCATGCCAAGCAAAGGGGACAGAGCTGCCACAAACACGTTTTCCCCCTGAGTATAAACCTGTGATTCCCAGTACATCTCTTTTCCAGACRGACAATTTCACTGGAGCTGTAAGTTGAAAACCCGCATGAACTCTGGAAAGGAAGAGKCAGTCAGCAGCAGGCTGATCATGGTCCCTCAATATTTTGATAAATTAGAACCCAAACCAATCTACACCTTCTGCTTCACCATGACCCTGCTTGGCTTCTGAAAAATCGCACTTCTCCACGTCTTTTTAAGCATATTTCAGTGGGATTTTTCTCAAATGTTACCCCCACAGCAGTGATAAAACGCAGGTTTCGAGCTGCTTTTCCTCGTGTGTGTGTGTGTGTTTTCATTTCTCCTTAATTGTAGCTAAACAGATGTCACTTTTTTTTTCAGGAGTGGGAAGAAAACCAGAAGGGTCCTAAATATTTTCCTCTGGGAAATATTTGAACACAATAGTTCTCATGAATTGAAAAACAAAAATCTCTAGGAGATGGTAATCTTATTTACCATCAAAGACTGGAGGAGCAGCATGAAAGGGAGGACTTGCTGATCAATTCTAAATCGTTTCTTCCATGGAGAAATTCCTGATGTTCCACCTGACCCTCCCCTGGCACGGCTGGAGGCCGTTTCCTCCCGTCCTGTCCCTTGTTCCCTGGAAAACCTTGCCACAAGAGCAGGAGGGCTGAAGAGAAATTGCCAAAACTTCGGGTTAATCACAGCTATTACAGAGATCCTGTTACTTTAAGCTTTTCCCTGAACATTCTTCTTTTACTACGCATATATGTTAAGTATGKTTTTAATATATATATGTTATGTGTGTATATATATACACACATATTTTATATATGTATAAAAATATGTCTGTATGTCACATATATGCATGTTTTATTTGTTATATATATTAAGTTATATATATGTTAACATGGTGCGTATGTTTTATATATGTATTATGTTATAGATATGCTATATAAATTTTATGTATTAGTAGAGACAGTGGAGTCACTGTTCTCATCATACGTTGTAATTGGAAACCTGTGACCCCAGCGTCGCTCAGTGAAGCAGCGCTGAATTCTTCCCTTCCGATGACGCTCATTCCGGCAGATCCCAGTCTCATCCCAAGCCATTTCCAGGCTGGAGCCGCCGATTATCCGTGGGGCGGAACCTTCGCGCGGGCCGCCTGCGGGCGGAACCTTCGCGCGGGGCAGCGGGCGCCGGACGGACGGAGGAAGCGCGGGACACACTGCCGGGCCCTCCGTGCCGCCGCCGGCTCTTCCTCCTCCTCCTCGTTCTCCTCTTCGTTCTCCTCTTTCTTCTTCCCCTCCTCCTGCTGATCGTCCCGCCCCGTGTCCCGGAGAGCCGCCGCACGGTGAGTGACCCGGCTCAGGGTCTCTCGGGAGAGAGCGGCCCCGCCGCGCCGCACCTGCCGGGCGGCGGGAAGGTCACGGGCGGCGCGGCCCGGCCCTGCCCGGGGCCGCCGTGACGGGAGTGCCCAGCACCGGGGGGGATCCCTGCGCTGGGGTGGGCCCTGCGGGGATCCGCGGGACAGGCGAGGGATTCCCGGCAGCGCCTCGCTTTCCCGTCAGAGCAGAAGAGAAACCGGCGCCGCTGTCGCTTTTGGTTTCCCTTTAGCCCGGTACGCGCACAGCGGAGCCGCAGCGGGCCCGGGGTGAACCGTCCTCGCCTCAGGGAAAAGAAACGCTGAATTCCTTCTGGATTTAGCGCTTGTGTGTTATCAGGGCTTTGCTCAGCGAGGTTATGCTTCAATTTCTCTCCTGTTCAAGCTTTTCCTTACAGTTGGCGCTCAGGGCAAGGGTTGCATAAGAAGGAGGTTCCTCCAGTGGGTTTTTGGGAAGGTTTTGTCCTTGTTCAGTGACTACGGAGCCCTTTTATTTAATAAATCAGCCTGAAGAAGACACACGGAATCCTCCAGCTCTGGGTTAMTTGCTTAGGTCCCTAAGCAGGCAAATTTCATTTGCTTGCCGGGCAGGTGGACACAGTGACAGACTGGATTTTTAACGGCCTAAACAGGGAATGAAGAGTTAAAAACCCTCCAAACCCAATGATTTCGGTGACCCAAACTGGGATACAGCAGCGAGGTGTTGATGGCCATTGGTTAGCATGAAGTGGTGCTTCTCCTGATTCCAGGTGCAGTGGAATTCCAGGTTGCAGAATCACTGGTGTGGCAATGCCTTGAGTTGAACACGGGATTGGCATAACACAGGGACCGGGAATCCAGGGATATCTTGGCTGTAGGTGCTCCAGTGTTGCCTAGGGAGGGGGAATCCAGGGATAATTCGGCTGTGAGTGCTCCAGTGTTGCCTAGGGAGGGGGAATCCAGGGATANGTGCTCCAGTGTTGCCTAGGGAGGGGGAATCCAGGGATAATTCGGCTGTGAGTGCTCCAGTGTTGCCTAGGGAGGGGGAATCCAGGGATAGCTTGGCTGTAGGTGCTCCGGTGTTGCCTGGGGAGGGGAATCCAGGGATATCTTGGCTGTAGGTGCTGCAGCTTTGCCCTGGGGAGGGAGAATTCAGGATAGTTTGGCTGTAGGTGCTGTAGCTTTGCCCTGGGAGGGGGAATCCAGGGATAATTTGGCTGTAGGTGCTCCAGCATTGCCGTGGCTGTTAGCTTTGTTTGGAGAGTGTCCAGGGAGTTGTGGGAACTGCCAAAGGAATTGCTGCTGGTTTTGCCCTTGCAGCAGGAAAAGGGGGCAGTGCACGAGGAGTGATTTTGAGATTCTCAAGCAGATCCCCTTCCCCAGTAGAGGAGGAAGGGGGSTCTGATTTTCCAGGTAATTTTTCCAATGTTTTAGGGAAGTTCTTTACTCTGTGCCTCACGTTCCCAGGATTGAAGGGTCTGTGCTCTCTGGGCTTGGCTCGTGCAGCAGTCAAGCTTTTCCCTGGATAGCTGTGTGCCACATCCAGCATTTTCAGGTTTCCAGGGATATTAATAACTCACCATACATCCTGCCAGGTGCAGGCTCCAGCTCTTAACCTCATTTTAATCAAACACAAGTCGCTGATTGCTCCTTAATGTGGCAGTCGGGTGCCTTTCCTGTAAACTTCCTCTGAGGGAAAAGACCTCTCTGGTTAAATAATGAAGTTCCCTGGCTCCAGGATTCAGCATTCTTGGGTCAATAGTCGTCCCAAAATGTCAGCGTTAATGGGAATGTCAGCTTTGTGCCCACAGAATCCCAGAAGGGTTKGGGTTGRAAGGACCTTAAAGCCCAGCCAGTCCAGGCRAGGGACACCTTTCACTATCCCGGGTTGCTCCAGCCTGGCCTTGGACACTTCCACGGATCCAGGGGCAGCCACASCTTCTCTGGGCAATCTGTGCCAGGGCCTCCCCACCCTCCCAGGGAACAATTCCTTCCCAATAGCCCATCTAACCCTGCCCTCTGGCAGTGGARGGCCACTCCCTGTGTCCTGTCACTCCAGGCCTTTATCCAAACTCCCTGGGAAACAGCTTTTATCAAACGAGGTTTAAACACAAGGCAGATGTTTTCTCAGMTCTAATTTTCTTTCTTTCTGCCCCTCCCTGTGCTTCCCTTTTCCCCCTCAGCGCTGGGAAGGAGGATGGTCCATGCCGAGGCGTTCTCGCGGCCCCTGAGCCGGAACGAGGTGGTGGGCTTGATCTTCCGTCTGACCATCTTTGGGGCCGTGACCTATTTCACCATCAAATGGATGGTGGATGCCATAGATCCCACCAGGAAGCAGAAA
This sequence comes from Amblyornis subalaris, assembly GCA_018881555.1. Lineage (NCBI taxonomy): Eukaryota > Metazoa > Chordata > Aves > Passeriformes > Ptilonorhynchidae > Amblyornis > Amblyornis subalaris. The sequence continues at coordinate 844,781 of JACAXG010000139.1, forward strand.
GTGGAAGCTCAGAAGCAGGTAGGGTTCCATTCTGCAGTGTTTCCGTGGAATCTTGAGGGATGTGGTGATGGGAAGCTGAAGGTTTTTAGTCAATCTCAAGGTTTGGGCTGTTGGTCTTCTCAGTGCTTGTGTTTTTTATAACAAATTACAGTTTATAACAAGTGACAATTTTATAACTRATTACAAAATTACAATTCTCAGCTTGATGTGGTGGCAAATCTGTTGGTCTGGAGGCTGCTGTTGGCTCTGATTTTCAGCAAGTCTGTGCCTTTTCTGCTTCTGACAACTTTGCTCAGCAGCAGTTGTCTTAAATCACAATCTCATCAGTCTAAGTTGCTTTTTAGAACCTTGAGCAGAGATAATTTAATTCATTGCTGCTTTTTTGGCAGCTTAATGGCAGAGACCTCCACCAGCAGTCAAAATGCCCTGGAAAGGGGAGGAAAAAAGTGAAAAGCCTCGTTCCTTACCTTGAACTAGAACAATTTGTGCTCTGGGAAAAGCTTTAGGGGCTGTTCAGAACCGAAAGTGAAAGGTTTCCCTTGGAAAGGTTTCCCTTTTTTTGTTTGGTTTCTGGCTGACAAGAATTTCACAGATTCAAAGAGCAGGTTTTGAGCATCCAAATCCTGCGTTGGGTGGTTTTCCTTCTATAATGAACTTTTCAGTTAAAACCCAGCTTTCCCCATGTGTGCCAGCTGTTGTCGAAGAGGCTGCACTATCCCTAAAGCATTTTGGACTTACTGGAAGTTTGAATAGAAAGGGAAACTGAATTGTGCAAGCGTGTTGACACAACCAATGACTTCCTTCTAAATTGGGGAAAATCCACTGAATCCATATTAAAAATTGACTGGCTTCTGGGAATTCAAAAATACATCAAGCTCTCCTTGATGCAGTGCTGTGGGGGCTTGGGGGGCAAACTCTGTGGTTTAATGTTTGTTTTGGTTGGTTTTCAGGTCAGAATAGATGAGTTGTGGATTTGGGCACATGAGGGCCCAAACACTTGTTTGATGGGAACTGAGACATCTGACTTGGTTTCACTCAAGTGACAGCAAAGTCATTAGGAAACATCAGAACCTTCTATTTAAAACAAGATTTAACCTCTTAGGGAGAAGCTTTTCAAACCACAAATAGCAGTTCTTTAAAAAAAGCTAATTTTTGAGTGAAGCATTCCATTTTTTTCCCTGATTTTCTTGGTGTTTGCTTTCCCCCAGGCTGAAAAGCTAATGAAGCAAATAGGAGTGAAAAATGTCAAGCTGACTGAGTATGAGATGAGCATTGCTGCACATCTGGTGGACCCACTCAGCATGCATGTAAGCGTCTTCCCTGCTCCTCCTGCTCCTCAGACCTGGAAAATTTGGCTTTGGCTCTGGGTTACATTATTTACACATCTGTGGAAACACACAGGAAGTACTCCTGTGATTTAAAACTAAAATTGCATCGTTGAGAGTAGAGGTTTTTAATCACTTCTCTCTTATTTTCAATGCACTGCTTTGAAGCTGGGGGGCGTTTTTCCTTGGCAGGATCAATGCTGACCATTCCCAATATTGTTTTTCCCTTTCAGGTGACCTGGAGTGATATTGCAGGCTTAGATGATGTCATTACAGATTTGAAAGACACTGTCATTTTGCCCATCAAGAAGAAATATCTGTTTGAGAATTCCAGGCTCTTACAGCCCCCAAAAGGTAGGAAGGGAATGGGATGGATTTATATCTTGGTGTTTCAAAAATAAAAGGTGCAGTTACTCAGAAAGGGAAGAGGAAGTGGGTTGCTAGGCCAAAGTGCAACCATTAAGACTGATGCCAGGGAAAACCCTCAGATTTTCCCCCTTCTCCTGCTTAGGTGGAGAAGTTTCATCTTAATAATGAAGCAATAGCTGGGTTTTGGTTATTGATGGTCCGTTTTGGTGCACTAATCACAGAATCATGAAATGGTTTGGGTTGGAAGGGACCTTAAAGCCCATCCAGTGCCACCCCCTGCCATGGGCAGGGACATCTTCCACTATGCCAGGTTGTCCCAAGCTCCATCCAACCTGGCCTTGGACACTTCCAGGGATCCAGGGGCAGCCACAGCTTCTCTGGGCAACCTGTGCCAGGGCCTGCCCACCCTCACAGGGGACAATTTACTCCTAATATCCTATCCAAACCTACTCCCTGTCAGTGTGGAGTCATCCCTCCCTTGTCTGGCAGGTGGCAAATGAATTTTCCAGCAGTAGAACAGAAGTTGGACTCTGCTGAAATCCTTACAGCCCCATTTGTTGTATGTTACTGCAAAAAAAGCAGAATTTAAACCTGAAATGTTGGACAAAACATCCAAGTTTATCTTTACTGCTTTATTCCCTGGAATATTGTCCTCTGGAGCTATTAATTACTGCCTGGATCTGTGACCATCTCAGTTCTGTGCCCCAAGTGATGGAAAATGCAGCACTTTTGTAGCTGCTTTACTTTTTCCAGGCTATTTTCTGTTGAAGTCACAAATTGAAGCTGTCTGGAAAATTACATGAATGCCATGATCTAATAAGCTGAAGGAAAAAATGATTTTTTATTTATCTTTTTAAAGCAGAGTTTCCATCTAGGACAGCTCCCCAGTTTTATGAGTGGCTTGTGCAGTGTGTTAATAGGAAGTCACTGCTTCAGAGTAATGATGTTTGTGGTCATCACTCACATAAACAGAGAAGAAAACCTTAGTAATTCTCTGTATTTTGGGCTTTTTTGACGGAATGTTGCTCTTTAAATTATTTTCTTTACAACTGTGTTAGAAGAACACTCCTATGAATTCTCTCACTGTGACAACTTTAAAAATAATACAAGATGTCATGTTTAATTGTGGGTGATTTGTTTAAAATGTCTGTGGGGTCCATTTTTGGATGGATTTTTCCTTTTCTCACTCCTCTGTGCTAAGTTTTATTAGAAGGACTGAAAGTAGCTGCAAACAAGGCCTGTCAAATGCTGACAGGAAATCAAGAGGGGTTAGTTTGGTGTAATTTTTATAGTCACAGGAATGGAATAAAATGGAATCACAGCATGGTTTGGCTTGGAAGGGACCTTGAAGATCATATTGTTCCATCCCCTGCTATGGACAGGGACAACAAACCAGGCATCTTTCAAATGTCTCCTCTCAGTTTCACCATCCCTGTCTTTAGGTATTCTGAACTGTAATTTAATAGGGATTATTTTAAAAACCTCTGTCTTTGATTTGATGGAACAGCATTTCCTTATCTTGGCTTCTTACCTTTTAAGACCTGGATCAAACATGAGCCTGGACACCCTCAGGCCTGTCCTACCACAGCATTAACACTGTGAATTTTCCAGGAGTCCTTCTCTACGGCCCCCCTGGATGTGGGAAAACCCTGATTGCCAAAGCTACAGCCAAGGAAGCAGGGTGTAGGTTCATCAACCTCCAGCCCTCCACGCTGACCGACAAATGGTATGGGGAGTCCCAAAAACTGGCTGCTGCTGTCTTCTCCCTGGCCATAAAGCTCCAGCCATCCATCATTTTTATTGATGAAATAGGTAAAAATCGCTTTTTTTTATAAGCAGCTGTAGGGGAGTGACATTAAAGTGTAGATTCAATAATATATGGATTTACTGTCATCTTTTCCTTAAAAAGAGTGAAGGTTCAGTAAGAGCAATAGGGTTGGAGAAAGATTCTGTAAGAGAAATAGGATTGTAGAGTAATGGTGACACATTAGGAAAAACAATGTCTTTCTTCCTCGTGGTAGTGGAGGAATGTACAAGTAGAACAAGTGCCCACTAATTTTAGATTCACAAGGAAACCCATCACCAAATACATTTCAGTGCTTCTGCTGTGAGGGCACATATTGGGAAATAAATAGAGGTTTAGGAAAGCTCTGGAAAAGTGCTTTAATAAGGCTGAAGGAGGAGGAGGGGAGGCTGCTTTCCATGAATTCAGGAATCTGGAGCACAAGATGTGGCGCTGTCTCCTGTGAGAGGTGTACACCTGTGTAATGGTATTTAGAATATGGCTTAAGAATAGGGGGAGATTCCACTTTGCTGCCCTTCACCCTTAGCAATACCTTTTGTTTGCTGACAATGGTTATGAAAAGTGCATTTGTAAGATAAGAGAATAGCCCGTGAGGAATCAAATTGGCTTGGAAGTGACCTGCTTCCCTCCTTTGGCACAGATTCCTTCCTCCGGAACCGATCGAGCACCGACCATGAGGCCACGGCCATGATGAAAGCCCAGTTCATGAGTCTGTGGGATGGGCTGGACACTGACTACAACTGCCAGGTAGGTCCAAAGGATGTGGGGAAAAGGGGTGTGATTCCTTCTGCTGGGTAAATGTGCATGGAGACACCTGGGAACAGTGACAGAGTGCGTGGAGCAGGGATTGCCGAAAGGTTCTTGCCTGTCAGTGATTCCCAGCACATTATGGGAATGAGGGGAGTTGTACTAAGAGATCATTGTTCTCCCTGAGAAGATTGGCTTTGTTCTTATTTTGGTTTTAATCAAGCAGTGTCATTTTCAGATGAGATGAGATGGGCTTTAAGGTCCCTTCCAACCCAAACCGTTCTGGGATTCTAAATGCCTCGAATGGAGCAAAAAGTCTGCACGGTTCTGAACTGCCACCTGGAATGATCTTTTTAAAACCTTTAAAAAGGATGTTTATTGCCCAAGTTGAAAATTTTCATCCTTTTTAATGTGTATTTTTCAGTAAATGTCTGATGTGCTGATATCCATGAGTTCTTGCTATGCAAAATCTGCTTTTCCTCCTCTCCCAATCTTGTGCTAAAGATGTTTTTCAGTTGATTTTTCCCAAAAATGAGTTGAAGACAGTGAATATACATACAGATATACATGTACTGTGGAGCTTTAAAGCTTCCCAGTAGTAAGAAGCCAATGGTGTGAACCCTTCACTGGAAACCAGTATCTTTCTTTTTTCCCAGTACACTGACAATTCCTTGGAGCAAATGAAATTGTTCATTCCCTGCACTAAGACAATTTGGGGTGTCTTGAGTTCAGCAGTATTTGGCTTCTATAAGAAAAACAAAAATCCCAAATGCTTGGAGGAAATTGTAAATGAGTGTTAATTAAGGTCGTTGGTTTTTATTCCTGTGTTGATTCCATATGGAAGCCACGCTCAGCTTTGGGCTAAACCTGCTGAGGATGGATCTGGAGTCTGGCAGGAACTCAGGGCAGTGAAAAATGTGCCTTTTGGCTAAAAAGCCCAAGAAAATAATGCCCAGAAAAGTGTGGGTGATCCCTGAGCCAGCCATCCCAGTGCCTCTAGGTGGCAGGGTGACTCTGCAGGGCCAGCAGCCCTGCTGGCCAGCATTCCTGGAGCTGCTGCCACTGGACAAAAGGCCAGGAGCACGTCGGGAAACCCTCTGGATCCGAGATTAATCACCCTGACATTTGTCACTCTCCTGGCTGGGTGTTTACCATGTACACAACTTAGAGTAACAAATGGGAAAACAAGGCTGCTGTGAATGGGGAGTAAGTTTGTTCTGGAATTAATAACTGGGGTGCTCCAGCGAGGCAAACACCGTCCATGGTGTTGGTCTTGGCTTGGACACCTTTAACCCGCTGCTGTCCAGTGTGCATGTGGGTCATTTCATGCATTTTTTAATGATTAAAAAAATAAAGTTAGCGTTTTAGTGCTCATGGGAGCTGCCAGGTGAGCTGATTGCCTTTGAGAAAGGTGTCCCTGCCCATGGAGGGCTTGGAACAAGATGATCTTTAAGGCCTTTTCCAGCCCAAACCTCCCGTGATTCTTTTTTCAGCACAGCACGGAAACACCACAGTTTTGAATACCTCACTGAAACATCTCCTTTCAAATTCCACCAGGAACTAAAAATGACATCACAAGCAGAAGTTTTAAGTTCCTTCTTAGGGTTTGAACTTTCAAACTGGCCTCATGTAAAAATCTCCCCCAGGTGGTGTTTGTGGGATCAGGGCTCTCTCCAGCTGCCTGCTGCTGAAATCTGTACCAGGAAACCTTTATGTAACTTCTTGAAATGTCGATGCTCTTGATAAAGTGGGGGAGATCACGTGGCTGGTGTTGAAACTCCCAGTATGTGGCTGTTCCCCAGCACTGGTTTCACTGGTGTCTGTTGGTGTGCACAGGTGATTGTGATGGGAGCCACCAACCGGCCCCAGGACCTGGACTCTGCCATCATGAGGAGGATGCCCACCCGCTTCCACATCAACCAGCCTGTAAGTCCTGCCTGGCCCTGCCCTAGCAGCCAGGGAAATCCACACCTCTGGGGTTTTCTTCCAGGAAATACTGCATTCTTCTGGTCTGGTTTTAGTGTTTTTGAAGCACAGACGTAACTTGGCTTTTTGACGTGAAGTTTTGATTCCTTGCGTCTTTTGTCTGAAACTGTGCCTTGAGCTGCCCACCCCTCCTCCTCTGGGCATGGATGCTGCACACTGGGAAGAGCTTGTTTTTAACTGCTCAGGCCTTTCCACAGCAGACAATGTGGAAAACTAAGTTTGTTCTGCTTGTGATGGGCTTGGAATGAGATGGTCAGTATGGTCCTTCCAGCCCAAACCATTCCATGATTCTATGATTTATGCCACCGTAATTAAGGTCTTTATCAATCATGCAGCTGTCACAAGGTTGCCCTTACTACAAATGTTGGTCTTGCCACCCTTTTCCAGGTGCTTTAGTCACCTTTGAACACTTGGCGATGTCACCAGACATTTTTGTGTTGGTGTTACCAGGAGTGGCTGTCAGAACTCCCTTCTGGCTACAGAAATCATTATCCATTTTTTGCTGAAACTTGGAGACAAAACTGGAGAAGTGAAACTCTTACTGATTGTGCAAGAGAGGAGTTGTGTTCCCAGGCCTGTGTGGTTGGAACTGGCTTTCACTCCGTGGGGGTGGATCCCTTTTGGAAGCAGCATTTACAACCCAGGAACTGCTGTGCTTCCATACCTGTTCCACACACCTTCCTTATCGCCAGCTGTTCCTTGATTTAGTAAGGGGCAAGGATATGGATTTTAGCACTTTCTTGTGTCTTCCTATCAAGCCCCATCGTTAGAAGGGTGAATTATGTGCAGGTAACAGTGCCTTGGGCTATTACAGGGATTGGCTCCTCTCCCAGGATCAGAGTTACCACAGGAGGTGTCATTTAGGGAACAGCAGGTGATTTTTCCTTACCCCACTCAGCCCTATCATGATTTTACTGCTTCTCTCTTGCTTTTATGCTTGTCCTGACTCCTACTGAAGGTGTAATAATTGATGTGCTATGGATTGGGAATGGACACAGGCAGTGGTGAAAGCTTTGCAGATTTTATAACTGAGTTTGAGATTAAAAGGCCCCAAATTACTTGTAAAAAATTACCTGCAAAGCAGAGGGAAATGGAAGAAGTGAGTTTTGGGACAGGGTAGCCACTGCTCAGCTGCCAGATTATCTGTGGGGGAACCTTTTCCCTTTTTAATGGTGGAAAGTGAGGTTTGGCGGACACAAAGCCCAGTCTCTGTTGCCTGTGTTTTACCTTCCTAGGAAGGATCTGCTCAGGACTCAGCTGATTCTTCCAGTCACCTCCTCACACACAGGGTGTGATTTACATTGTTCAGAATTCCCCAAGCATCACCTGTAGAACTGAATTTGCCATCAGAGGTTTCCTCAGTGTGTGTCACACGTCCTGGGTGAGGGAGCAGCTTGTGTGCCTGAGCTGGGACCGAAAGCCCTGGGATGTCACATGTGTTTATTTTTGTGCTCTGGTAACTTTCATCTCTTCTGTTTCAGGCTCTGAAGCAAAGAGAAGCCATCTTGAAGCTCATTTTGAAAAACGAAAATGTGAGTAGCCTCCTGCTAATGGTTCATGGCTGCATTCCTGCCATCAGTGCAACCCTGGCCTTGCAGAGCGTGTGTTTAACCACTGCCAGCTCGCAGTGAGGCCGAGATTATCTGCCAGGGCATTCCTGATGATAACTTGGGAATCTTTTGTGGGTTTAGGTGTGGCCTCACAATAAAGCCCTGGAGTTGGCTCTTTTGTGAGCAGGAGCCTTGTCAGAGCATCAGCCTTGGCTTTTGTGGTGAATCACCTCCTCTGAGGAGCATGACTCCATTTCTCTGTCTCCCATCTGCTTGCTCTAGAACAGGAGAATAGATTTCTCTCTCTAAAGGTGATGAAGGTGAATCATGTTTGGATCAGGGAAGAAAATTTCCAGCCCTCATGAAGCAGGGAGAAGATTCTGACTCTTTAACTCTTTCTTGGCTCAAGTCAAGAATGACTTTTTTGACAGTGCTGCTTTTGATCCATAATTCGTATTTCCTTTAGAGGAGCAGGGAAGGGGTAGATGTGAGCACACCTGGAAGTGTCTGTGGCAGGATATGGGATCCCTGTTATCAGAGCTTCCTTCCAAATTTAGTCAGCAGCACTAATTGCCTTCAGGTTAATGTTGCAGAGAGTCTCTTGGCTGAGCTGATAAATATAGTTTATTAGTAAAAGCAATTTACATTTTTTAAGAGGCCTAAAAATGGCAGCCCACCAACATCTGGCAGGAACCACAGCCACACAAATTAAGGAAGACAAAAAAAACAGCCTGTATTGGTTATCCCACAGGAGGAAGGATTGGATCTCTTGAGCCCAGATTTCACTTGGCAGGTGGAGTCCTGCCTTCCCTCTTCCATGCCTGCCTTAAACCATGGAACAGCTTCCCTCCTGAAAGAAGTCATCTCAGAATTTCAGCCTTTTATTAAGACTAGTTTGGCTTTAACTTTTTGAATAGGAAATACTGATGCATGTGCTGGAAGGGGTTGTTACCAAAAATTCCATAAACGGAATAAATGTGGGGTTTTGGCTGACAAGAGTTCAGCCTGACCCAGCACCCAGAGTGAGACACATTATTTTACCTCTAAATCCCTTATTTTGGGGCTGTATAAAGCAGGAGCAGGTGTCCAGACCACAGAGTTCAGAGAAGAAACTTTTGTGGGCATCTGGGAAAAGGTCATTTTTTCTGGGATCCAATTTTTGCCAGGCAGATCTGAGCAGGAGCGTGGTTGGTGATGGGATATACCAATGGGATGGTTGGGSTTTGGCTGGGATTTTTTAATGAACTACAGAGTTTGATGAGCTGGAACACCAGTTTAATGACATTAATTACTTGGAGGGTTCAAAGTGTAAGTGAATAATTTAGCTCTCAAAAAAGGTCAAAGGAAGAGATCATCCTAAGGCAGCTAAAAATACTGGGAGCTGCCTGTTGATTGTCGTGGTGACCAGAGCCAGTGGCTTTGGACTGTCCGTGCCCTGACCCTGTGGTGTCTCCCAGGTGGACAGACACGTGGATCTGCTCCAGGTTGCCAAGGAGACGGACGGGTTCTCGGGCAGCGACCTGAAGGAGATGTGCCGGGACGCGGCGCTGCTCTGCGTGCGGGAGTACGTCAACAACGCCTGCGAGGAGGACGTGTACGTGGGGCTCTGCTGCTCACTCACAGCTCTTTGTGTTCCCTGGCTGGGAGTGGGAAGGGATAGAGGGTCACAGACAGCAGGAGCGTCCCATTTTCCTGCCCAATGGCCACTCTGCACAGCCCCCCCCAACTCAGTTAACGTTGTTCCTTTTGACTCCAAGAATAGGAGTGGTTGTTCCCAGGTGCCCAAGCTGGAGGTGGCACAAGCCAGCAAATTGTGCTGCTGCGGTGGTTGGTGCCAGGCTGCAGTGCTGGTGACACGGTGCTGTGACATCCCTCTGGTATCTCCCACACCTGCAGCAATCCCTGTGTGCACACTGAGGGGCTGGAGCGTGTCCAGGGAAGGGAGCGGAGTGGGGAAAGGGGCAGCTTCCCCAGGAGCAGCTGAGGGAGCTGGGAAAGGGGCTCAGCCTGGAGAAAAGGAGGCTCAAGGGGGACCTTGTGGCTCTGCACAAGTCCCTGACAGGAGGGGACAGCCAGGGGGGGTCAGGCTCTGCTCCCAGGGAACAGGGACAGGACAGGGGGAAACGGCCTCAGGCTGTGCCAGGAGAGGCTCAGGCTGAACATCAGCAGGAATTTCTCCATGGAAAGAGTGATCAGGCCTTGGCAGGGGCTGCCCAGGAAGGTTTGGAGTCCCCATCCCTGGAGGTGTCCARGGAAGGCCTGGACATGGCACTCAGAGCTCTGGGCTGGGGCCAAGGTGGGCAATGGGCACAGCTTGGACTCCGTGGTCTGGGAGGGCTTTTCCAGCCTCAGTGGTTCTGGGATTCCAGTGTGATCCTGGATCCGCATCAGAGCTCCTGTTTCCAGGGATTGCTGCTGGCTTTGGCACAGCTGTCACAGCACCTGCATCCTCACCTGGCTGTTTGTCCCTTCCTTTCAAAGGCACGATGAGGATGAGATCCGGCCCGTGCAGCAGCAGGATCTCCACAGGGCCATCGAGAAGATGAGGAAATCCAAGGACGTCTCCATGCAGAACCTCGCCATGGAGATTGTGTTTGATTAAGACAAAAGAGTGTGTTTGCAGTTCCTGATGTGATTTAGTTTGACTTCTGTAATCAGTTAGCAAAACCAATGTCAGGGGGCGGGAGCGGGGATGGAAAGGGAGTTCTGTTCCTGGAATCATTTTTATACAACAACTTCTAAGTTATTGCAATTCCGACTGGGAGTGTAACCATAGATCATGAGTGGAACAATTCAGCCCAGACCAAGAGCGAGTGCCTGTGTGTTGTCCCACAGGGATCCACTTGGAGCCTTACAGCAGGAACGGGGTGGTCCTGGGGCGAGGGACAGGACCCAGCACGGGCTGTGTGTGTACAGAAGGGCGTGTGAGTGTAGGACCTGTACATAGCCACACTTTTTTTTATATATACACATAATCTGTAGATAACTTGAGTATGGAAAAATCTTTTCTACTTCCTGAAGCAAACCAAATCAGAAGCTGTATAGGTGAAAGATTCCTCGATACTCAGTTCACATTTACTTCTACCTTTTAGCAGCAAACACCAGGATAGAAACTGCTTCTAGAACAAAGCAAAATTTGAAATGCTACTGATTTTTCTTCCACACGACCACTTGAAATCTGGTGCCATTTAGTAAAGATAGTAAACTACTCTGTAAAAATGTTGGAATACTTTTAATTTTTTATGAATTCTGCTTTTGGAGGCTTTTTAAACGAACGCTGATTTTATTTTTGGTTTTCCCTTGCTGTGAGCAGTTAGAGCAGAACCCCCCCTGATCCTTCCTGAAGCCCCACACCCTCTAAGCTCTCTGAAGCTGTGGCTTTCTGAGCTCCTGTGCAGTCCCAAGGACTTGCTGCTCTCTCAGTCTCTGGAAGCCCCACTATGGCACCGTCCCCGAAGTGTCACAGCCTGAGGCACGGGGGGGACATCGTGTGATGTTGACTCAGTCACGTGCTCAGATCTGTGGATTTGAAGAGAAGGGAATGGGTTTTAGGCTTTTAAATGTGGTTTAGCAATGTGCTGTCCTTGCTGGTAACAGTTCTGGTGAATTCATGYAAGGTTCTGTCGCGATAAAGGCGAAGGGTTACAAATGTGAGTGGCAGAAGTGGTTTTTTTGGTGAAGTTAACTGTCAGAGATAGTCAAGAGTTTTCTTTGCATAATGCTACGAATTGTGCACTAACTGAACCCAAATCTGTAAAGGGAATTGTTCAAAGCCCAGGGGCGGGACAGCTCTGCTGCCTGTGAGGGGAGGGAAGCATTGGAAACAGAGACTGATGTAAAATCAAATGCACTGCAAAGTAAAATAAAGTGAAATAAAGAGGGCTGGAGCCCTGCCATCACACGGTGTCAGGGGCTGGTGACAGTGTCCCTCAAGCGCAGCTGCTCCCTGCTGTCCTGCTCTCTGGAATGCCGGGGGGGGTGATGCAGCAGGGCTGAGTTTGTCCCAATTTAATCTTAAACCCAAACAGGGAGAGGTTAAAAATAATTGAATAATTCCTTTTTTCCTKCATCAAAAAGCAATGGGAGATGCAYACTGGTCTAACACAAGGGTGCAGGAAATTGGGCACAGCAGGAATACGGGGCTCTGGAAATGGGAAAAGTCTGGGCTACAGCATGCTGATCCCACAAGTCACGTCAGTACTGGGGCTGAGGGCAGGGCTGRGTGCCCAGTGCTGGCTCTGGGTGAGCCTGGGACCAAGAGCGAGTCCAGAGGAGGCTCCAGGATGATCAGAGGGATGGAGCAGCTCTGCTGGGAGGAAAGGCTGGGAGAGTTGGGATTGTTCAGGAGCAGAGCAGCTTTGGGTGACCTCRTTGTGGCCTTCCAGTGCCTGAAGGAGCTACAAGAAACAGGGAGAGAGACTTTGGACAAGGGCCTGGAGTACCCCAGGACAAGGGGAATGGCTTCCCACTGCCAGAGGGCAGGGTTAGGTGGGCTATTGGGAAGGAATTGTTCCCTGGCAGGGTGGGCAGGCCCTGGCACAGGTTGCCCAGAGAAGCTGTGGCTGCCCCTGGATCCCTGGAAGTGTCCAAGGCCAGGCTGGACGGGGCTTGGAGCAACCTGGGATAGTGGAAGGTGTCCCTGCCCATGGCAGGGGTGGCACTGGATGGGCTTTAAAGTCCCTTCCAACCCAAACCATTCTGTGATTCTCCGAGTAACCTTAAACCTCCAAATAGTGCTCCTTACTAGAATCCCTCGAAAGGCTGGAATGACGCCTCCGCCGGGGAAGTTCTCCAGCTATTCCGTGTGTTCAGGGCCTGCTCAGGGCCACTCTCCCAGCCCCTCTCTCAGGGGTTGTTACACCTGAGAAATGCCAGGCTGGGAAGCTCCTCCTGCCTTTTTTCAGGCTGCTTCCTCCTTGGTAAAGACCCAGCGCAGGCAGGTGTTAATTGGTTGTAATTGAGTGTAAAGTGCATCCTCAGGGGAGTTTCCATGTCACACTGAGGGCAGGGGAGCAGAACAAAGCCCGGGCTGTCGGCAGGAGCCGCGGCAGCCTCTGGTCACTGGCTGAGCTCTGAGCCCGTGCCTGTGTCTCCAAAACCCTGGCTCTGGGCACTGCTRGCCGGAGCTGCCTTTCCCTCCTGCCCCTAACTCACCCCCACAGGCTTAAGGGGCTGATGGAAGAGGCACAAGGAGTTATTTCTAATTGCTCCTGAGGGCAGTGACTGCAGCTGGAGTGCAATTTACACTTCTCCAAGAACTCTTCCATACTTGTCTACTCTTGCTGCTGCTTTGGGAGTCCTCGTCAAAGCACAAATGCTCTGGCTGCGTCCTAGAAAGGCTCCAGCAAAGTTCCTCTTCAAGAAKCACAAGTGAGAGTTACTTACACATATAAATATTTATTTGTACTAAAAGTGAGTGTTTCATGGCAGAGTATCRAGTTCAGAATATATTAAATCATGAGATGCATCAGTTGAGGTACAAATTCCAGTCTCATGTCTTTAATAAATACACTATAAAAGCCCCAGTCTTAATCAGAGGTAATGCGGGCACTACACTGGTTTAAAAGGATAATACAACATCTGTGTTTTGCTGTCAGCACCTGGATTTACTGTGGGGTTTTTTCAATGCTTCGTTAATTTATGATGAGTAGCAACAGTGCTGTTTCACTCCTCAAAAATCCTAAAAGGGAATATTTGGGCTTCCAGGTCCCTGCCAGAGGGCCTGAGTGGATGAGGCTGGTGCTGGTGTGCTGTCACCTCCCACCATGGGGGCTGCAGCATTTTCCTTGGGGYGAAATGCAGCTTTGCTCCAAATACTTTAAAAAATGACTTAAAAAACCACCCCAAAAGGCTTTTGGCAGGGGTATTTTCCAGTCACAGATGAAGGCTTGGACGCTGTGCCCTGGCCACAGCAGAGCAGGTCTTAGCTCACAGTATCCTGCGTGACAAGGGGAAGCTGGTTGGTTTTGCTGAGCGTGGATCCATCTGTAATTAAAACCGAAGCACAAGAAGAGGGGAATGCTGGTTCCTGTTCGTTGGAAACACATCCCAACCGGTCCTGGGGCAGCTGCTAAAAAAGGCCAGGTGGTGCAAAAATCATGGATTGAGGCTGTTCCTGTAACTAACAAGTGCTTGGATGTTTTCCTCTGCTGAAACCCCACAGCGAGTGCAGCGGCCAGGGAGGCGACCCGGGATCAGCCCTTTCCCTGGAAAGCGTGCCAACAGCATCCCTGATTTTCCCTTGCTGCCCYGAGCTTTCTCAGGGATCTCAGGGCTTTGTGGTGCCTCCCAGGACAGGTTCCCGAGCCAGGCTGTGAGCACGGGGATCACCACGGCACAGTCCCCACAGAGAGCTGAACTTGGAGCACCAGGAAAGCTCAGCCCGGGTTTTGTTTGACCAGAGAGGTTAAGCAGGAGGAAGGAAGCAAAGAATTGGCAAAGGAATTGGCTCAGCCACAAGGAACTGTCGGTGGTCAAGGCCGATTTTAAAAAATCCTTTTAAAAAAGGGCATTAAAAAGATTCTGTTGTTTATTAGCAAAAACTGTCTAAGGCACAAGGTGGAAAGGCACTTCTTCATTTCTGCTCCACGCAGAGCACAGGCASGATTTATCCTGGTGCCGAGGTCCTTGGGAGCTGTTGTGTGGCCCTGGCAGCACCACAATGATCCGGGTGGCTCATCCAGAGGCTGTGCTGGGCTTCCCAGCATTCCCAGCTGGGAATGAAGGGCCCCCTCCCCTTCCCTTCCAGCTCTGTGGGGACACTCACAGCAGCTTCAAGGGGAGAAGGATCAAAGTATTTCTGATTGGTAAAAAACACTCGGACCCAGGTAGGAAAATCCCGCGGTCAGAGCACTGGAAATGCCAAGTAACTGATCTGTGTCATAGGGAATCAATCAATCACTGCTCACTCTTAATAAATGYATTTCTAGGGAGGAGGAGGAGTTAATTCTGTTTTTCCAGTGACTGGTAGTACGTGGTGAGGACTTTCCAGGCTTTGGGGGCCATGAAGCCGTCCGGGGGGTTCTCCCCCTCCCGAGCGAGCTTCCTCATGCGTGTTCCTGAGATGAAGTCAAAGTCGTCGTGCCTGTGCAAAACAGAGACAGGTGACATCAGCACAGCTGGCCCGGCTCAGCCCACGAGATTTCCTCGTTTGGGAGGAGCTGGAGTGTCCATAACACTTCCCCAGCCGTRGGAGGCTGTGCTTCTACTGCCCCTCAGTCCCCAAAATGCGCTGCTTGTTTTCCCCGGTGGCATCTTTAGTTTCACGCGACCTCTGGGGACAGCTCTTGGAGGGGAATGCAGGTGGCTTTCCCAGGTTCTCCCCCCGTTTCCCTCCTTGGGAGGAACACCAGTGGCTTYTCCCTCTCCCCTGGAAAGCTGCGAGCCCGAGGCGACCACAAGCCCCTGTTCCGACGGAACTGCGCCGCCGCCGCGGCGTTACCTTTTGGGGTCATAAAAATCCATGGCTCTTTTGAGCTTGTTGTAGGCRGCCACGCGGAAGGGGAGGATCTCCACGGAGGTGAGGCCCGGGGCCATGCTCAGCACCTTCCCGCCGTGCGTGGGCTCGTACAGGTCCTTCTTGGTGTCGGGGTGCGGCATTCCCGCGGGATCGCGCCCCACGATGTAGAAGTTGGCCCCCGCAACCATCCGAGCTCGGCAGTGCCACTGCACCTGCACGGGGGGGACACGGGGGGTGAGGGCTGGGGGCAGGGGGGGGTGCTGGGGCTCCGCAGGCAGGGCGTGGGAACGGGCTGGGTCCGATCTGGCGGCGAAGGGAGGCCCTGGTTTGCATTTCGCACGCGCGAAGTTGGTGCCCACCAGCACGCGCCCCTGCCCCTTTCATCCCGCTGATCTAGGGACAGAAGGAAACCCTTGGGAGAAAACAAATGAGCGTCCCTGCCCGGCAGAAGAAGGTGAAGCCTGTTTCTATCCCTTCTCCCCAGCTCTCCACAGCCCCTGGGCGGATGGAGCCCTGGGAGCCGAGCTCTGTGGAAGATGCTGCAACAGCAAGCGCAGGCAAACCACGCGAGGAGCCAAGAGCAAGGCAACAGCTCCAGCTCCCTTCCCAGGGTTTTCCGAAGCTGCACAGGCAGGCAGGCAGCACAATCCCCACGGACAGGCTTCCCACCTCGTCCCGGGGAGCAGCCACGGGCCACGTTACCTCCGTGGGGCCGGCGTAGAGCATGGGGGAGGGGAAGATGGCCACGATGGTGGACTTGGGGTCCAGGACTCGCTCCTCCAGCACGGCCGCGTGCTGCTTCATCCGCCAGTCCAGCGGGACGTCGTCGTCCTTGGTCCAGCCGCCCAGGGGGTGCAGCAGCAGCACGGGGTTCTTGTAGCCGCGCTCCAGGAGCTGGCGCCGCGTGTCCTGCATGAGCAGGGCGTGCCCGTTGTGCACGGGGTTGCGCAGCTGGAACGCGAACACGGCGTCTGCGAGGGAAAGAGGCAGAGGGTCACAGGCCTCACCTCCACGCGGGCGCGAGAGGCCTCCGTGTGTCTCCACGCCAGCGAGGCCTTCARTACCTCGGCTGAGCGTTTCGCCCGCACACGCTGCTCTGCCAAAGCTGTTCTCAACGCTTGTCCTTCCTTTGGGGCTGATTTCAGTCCTAGCAGCTCTCCTACAATGTTTGTGCACAGCACTGGACACCTACACCGTGTTCCCTGATGTCTCCAGTGACCTGTCATCTCCCCGAGCTCAGTGGCACCTCCAGGGCTGTCTCCCCAAAGCGAGGGTGGGTGTCTGACCCCTGCCAGGCTGCTGGGACCACACTGGATGGGGCTTGGAGCACCCTGGGATAGTGGAAGGTGTCCCTGCCCATGGCAGGGCGTGGAACAAGATGAGCTTTAAGGTCCCTTCCAACCCCAAACCATTCTGGGATTCTATGGGACAGAGAGCTGGGAGAAGACACCTGAGCTGTCCCCCCCAGGCATGAACATCAGTGCAGAAAGAGAGGCTCTGGCCTGCCAGGGGACATGAGCAGGATGCTCAGCACTTCCCAGCCCTCAGACTGGCTCACTGAGGGCAGAGCACACCACAAGCACCACCCTTAAGCAAGGACACCCTGCATCACTTTTCATGCCATGCCCCGGGCCCCTCTTACTGCTCACCCCTCCGAACAGCCCTGTTTTGGGAGCATGCAGAAGCAACATAGCAAGTGTTATGAGCTTGAGAGCAAGTCATGGATCACACCAAGCTCCTGGTGCCAGGTGGGGCAGGAAGAGCCCTGTCACCAGTGCAACCCAGGGCACTCACCAGCGTTCATTTCCCTGAACTTCTGCTTGAGGGCCAGCGGGGTCAGGCGGTACTGGTCCAGCCCGTCGTTCCACTTGATCTTCTCCAGCACCTGGAGGTCTCCACCAACCAGCCAGTCTCCACTCTCCATCACCATCTGGGAATTACACACACATTCAGTGCCAAGGGGACAGCAAGTTCCTCCTTTTCCCCCCTCACAGTCTCCTCTGGAAAGTGTGAGGCTCGACTCCACTTGTRGGATGACGTTTCCTTGTTTGGAAAACATCATTACAGTGACCACATGAACTGACTGTCATGAGCAGCAAAACCTCATCAAGTGAGGCGCCAGCCCCCACCCAGCTGGGCGCTGGACCCCCCCCCGGCAGCCAGGAATCTACAAATTATGGCACAAGACCTTTCTCCACCTCACGCTTTGCTCTTTCCTCCTGGGAATATGCAGGAGGAACCAGCCTGTTGCAAGGTGAACACGTGCTGCTGATTGATTAGTTAAAAGAGGTATTTTAAGGGAGGGGGAAAGAACTGACACAGTTTAGCCTTTTTAAGCAGAAAGGCTCGGGTCACTGCGCGGAACCATCTCCCCTTCCGAGGGATGACGCTCCTTGTGCTGCCAGAGACTAAGAGGGAAGAGAGGAGCTGTAATCCCACCCCGGCCGGGCTTCCCAGCGCGGGGAGGGCCGGCRCGCACCTGGATGTGCGGGTGGCGGGGGCAGGCGGTGCCCCAGACGCGGGCGCAGCGCTCCTCCTTCCTGTGCTCGAAGAACTCGGGGCTGCGCAGCACCGCGACTCGCCGGCCCTGGAAGCGCAGCGCCAGCGCCGCGCCGCCCTCCAGCCGCTGCTTGTCCTCCGCCGACACCGGCAGCACGATCGGGATGCTCAGGTTCACCACACCGTCTGCCGGGAGAGGGAGAGGAGTTTAACACCCTCCAGCCGCTGCTTGTCCTGTGGGGACACCCGCAGCACGATCGGCACGCTCAGGTTCCCCACACCGTCTGCCCACAGAGGATTTGAACACCCTCCAGCCGCTGCTCGTCCTCCGTGGACAAGAATTTTAACCCCCTCCAGCGCCGGGCACCGGGCACGCAGTAAACAGAGGTATTCAYGGCAATTCAGTCATCGCACCAGTGTCCTCTGTGCTGCTAATAAACAGGGATGTTAGTGGAATATAAACGCTCTTTATCTTAGGGCCAGAGATGTCCCCGAGACACCTGGAGCATCTCATTGCTTCCTGCGCTCTCCCTCTCCCTGGTTCTTCTCCCTTAGCTGCTTGTGAAGTTCAAAAATTTAAAACTGCTTGAAAAATGCAACCCTGGATCTAACCCCTGCCTCCTCCTCCAGGAGAACCACCCCTACGGAAATGCTTCCAGTCCGGTGTTCCCTGGAGCACCCCGTTCCCTGCACACCCCCTGGACTGCCTCTTCCAASAGGGAGAGCACCACCACACTCGGGTCCTTTGGGGTTTTTTCTGGACGCCTCTATACTGCTGCTCCCCCTCCTCTACATCTCTGCACTGTGCATGTTTAATCTGTTTTCTGTGGGAGTCTATATGTGCACACGCAGTTTCTAATCTTAGTGTTGTCCCTAAATATCTTGAAACCATGTTGGTTTTGCCCCCACTCCCACAATTTCTCAGTCCTCCACTAAGGTCCTCCCATTTCACCTTGGATATCCCGTTGTTAACATGGAAGAATTGGTCTCTTCCATGGATTTCCAGTCACAAACAAATCACTGATTCAATTTGTTCTGATCTGACTGAAATCAGATTGGACCCTTGAGAGTCTAAATTTGAGGATTTTGACTATTATACAGATTTTTACTTTAATTTTATTAATATATTTGCATTTACTTTCAATTCATGACTGGGTATCATTCATCTGCCAGGCATCGATTTTCATGAATAATCATAATTATATTCACATGGGATCCAATCAATATCAACCTCATCCATTTAAATCATATTAATAATGATCAGTCAATGAAGTCAGCACAGGAAAAAAAAGCTGGATTATGAAACCAACAAATGATGCTGAAAGGGAGGATCTTCAGGCTCCATTTCCAAATGCAKGATGGAGAGTTAAGAAAAGATCACTCCAGTGAAGGTAATTACAAAATTACACAACTGGGATCTTTGTGCAGACTGGTCCATTGGACACGGGGTGTGCCAGGCCACATCGTAACTGGCTGGATCATAAACAGGCCATRGTTGTGTCTAGGCTTAATAATTTCCCTCTTTTTTATTTTTTCTTCCGTTAAATCTCAGAAGATTATAGCAAAAAAAAAATCTTAATTGAAGTAATTTGTGTACACCTGAGAACAGTGCCATACATACCAGCTACCAAGCGCCTCTTCCCTGGGAGAACACAAACACAATTAGGATAATTAACACTCAGGGGCAYGTTACAGAAACCRCTTCAAGAGCCAAAGCATTTAAAAGCTCAGCCAAGCACTGCCTGCCCACGGGCAGGGCTCCTGCTGGTGAGGCYGTGGTCCCCACGGTGCCAGCCCAGCACGGGTCACACAGCCTGGGCAACACCTCCACTGCCACTGCCACTGCCACCCCTCCCCACAGAGTCAGGGGTGGCTGCTGCATTCCTGCAGATCCACCCCCTTCCTGATGGCCATCACAGCCCTGAACACATCACCCACCCAGCTGCTGGGTCACCCAGGAGGGATTCACTGCCCCACATCTGAGTGAGAGGAGCACTGGCTGGAACAAGTGCACTACAATAATCCCCACTCCAGGGCAAGAGGGCTGCACCGATGACTCTGCGAAGACCAGACYCAAACCTCTCTTTGGCAATGCCACACCCCAGCCTCGGCACCAGGAGATGGAACCMTCCACCACTTCCTAGAGCTCATCCAAGAGCACCTGGAACGTTCTCATTCCTACCCAGATGTCACCCTGAGGGCCTGACCACACAGATGGCGAGTTTGGAGACCCCTGTGGACCAGGGATTGATGTTGCTGCCCTCTTGCTCTGGAGAGCTCATTCCCCTGCAAAGCTGTYCCGGGCTTTGTCCCTTCTCCCCACAGAGCTCTACAAACCCTGAACAACTGCCCCCAGAGCTCAGAGGAGCTGTGTTCAGTGATGTTGGCAGGTTTGGGGGCACTCCAAAACCAGATGCTCTCCGAGAGGAGCCTCTGGCACAAAGTACGGAGCTCTGGAGACACGTGGCCATCACAGGGTGCTCTGCGACCTCGCCAGGCACAACAGGCAGCTCAAAGACCACAGAGGAGGCTCTGATAACAGGGCCATGTGCTTCTCAACACTGTTTGCACACCGGGCAGGGGGTGAAAAGCTGCGACGTGTCCAGGAGCAGAAGCCCCACACAGACACTCCTGCAGCCTGGGGTGAGCAGTCCTGAGCTTGGCCTGTGCTGCACGGTGCCCAGATCTGAGTAACAGCAGCAAATCACCGCTGTGTGTGACCATGGGATCTTCTAGAAGGCAAGCAAGGCTCATYGCTCACCAAGATCCCAGGTCCCTGAGGGCACAGATAACCACAAAGCCCAAAGTGAGTGGGTGAAGTCACAGTGACAGCGTCTACAGCTGAGAAACTGGGTGGAAACATCTATGCCCCAGTCTCAGCTGTGGATGGTCATTCCCCGAGCACTTTTTGCCTTTTCCAGGGGTGAAGCACCTCTAACATGCTGCTAATGGATAGGAAAATCTGATTTACTTCAAGTTACCATGATGGACAAGCAGGAAAATGGGGTGAGGGAGCAAAACCAGGCCCTGCCCCTGTTTCCAAGGAGCACCTGCCTTCTCCCCATCTCAGGCTCAGCCTGGCAGTCTCCCTGCTTCCTTGGCTTTGGGTTTGCATCCCTATTTACCCTGGTACAGCCAAGCACAAAGAGAGCCACACAACAGCTCCCAGAAGGTTTGAGCAGCACCGTGTGAGATGTCAGAGGTCTGAGCAAGGGCCATGGCCACAGCAGGGTGGCCTTGGCCACCTTCAGGGGCCCTGGTGTTTGACGGAAGGGGGGAAGGAGGACACGGGGGATCCGTACCGTTGAGCAGGGTGCCGAAGTGCAGCACTTGCAGGTACTCAGCCTCCCGCATGAATCCAGTCAGAGGAGTGGCCCAGCCTTCGCTCAGCACCTGCACCCACTGCAGGTCCAGCTGCAAAACAAACCCACAGGGGTCACACTCCTGTCACACCCCTGTCACCACATCATGCTCAGAGGTTGCTTTTCCTTCCCTTCTGCTGCAACAGCATTTTCATTTTGTTTTGCTTCAAATACAGGACATTGATAAGGTGGAGAAAGACACAGGGGATGTAGCTCCAGGCTTTTTAAGCCAGACTCACACACTTTCACAGAACTTAGAATCCCAGAATGGCCTGGGTGGGAAGGGACCTTAAAGCCCAYCCAGTSCCACCCCTGCCATGGGCAGGGACACCTTCCACTATCCCAGGTTGCTCCAAGCCCCGTTCAACCTGGCACTTCCAGGGATCCARGGGCWGCYACAGCTTCTCTGGGCAACCTGTGCCAGGGCCTCMCCACCCTGCCAGGGAACAATTCCTTCCCAATAGCCCATCTAACCCTGCCCTCTGGCAGTTTGAACTTGTGGGGCTGTATGAACACAGCAGAGGAGACTGACAGCCCTGGGTTCCTACGGCACAGGGTGGAGACGTGGCAGAAGATGGCTGAGGATCAGGATCCCACCTCAGCTCGCCACACACCACAGCCACAAGAGGTCAGGGCCATCAGAGGAACACAGGCCCCTCTGGCAACATCCTCCTCCTTTGGAACAGCCAAATAATGCCAGAACCTGTGTGTGACAATACCTTAGTGATGTCCAAGGCTGGGAGCTTCTCTGCCTCAGCTCGGACACTGCTGAGTTTATTTTCAGGCACAAACAGCTCAAGAACATCCTTGACTGAGCCTTGGGGCACGATGTTCTGAAAGGCAGAGACAGCAGCACTTGTAAGCAACGTGCTGGTTTTTACATACCCACCAAAAAGGCAATTTCCCAAAGCAGGTTTCCAAAGGTGATTGTGACATAAAAATGACCTACCTGTGCTTGGAGGAGCTCCACCACCTGCTGGATACATTCAGACACAGATGCAATGTTTGTTTTCAGCACCAGTTCAGGAGCTTCGGGTTTCTCATACTCTGAGTCAATCCCTGTGAATCCTACGGGCAATTAAACCCCAAATTAAATTTATTTAATGTAACACTCAGTGCCTTAGAGCCAACAATGCTGTACAAACAACCAGGAGGCATTCAGCCATGCTGGGTATGACACGTGGCACTTGTGACAATAAAATTAGGGGAACAGGATCCTCTTGTGCACTACAAAGGGCCTGTAGAAACCCACCCCTATGTGTGGGTTTGTCCTGGCCKGCCAGGGCAAGGCATCCAACGCTTTGGAAAGTAAAAGGCAAAATAAGATCTCACTCCTCCATACCTTTGATCTCTCCAGCTCTTGCCTTTTTGTACAGGCCTTTCACATCTCTGCTTTCACAAATATTTAGAGGAGCATCTACAAAGATTTCAAAGAAGGGAAGTCCAGCTGCCTCATGAATTTTCCGTGCATTTTGACGATCCTGTTAGAAGAAAGATGGGAAAAATCTGAATTGCAGCAAAAACAACCCCTCTTCCTACTACATGATGTGCCCTGGAATTTGATACAGGTAAATACATCTCTCTTATAGATTTATTAAATTTACACTAATAAGGGTTTTTAATCTCACTTCCCTCCTTTTCTATAAAGATACTGAAAAAAAAATTGTAAAAATCTACAAGTTTGATCTGTTTTCAGCTTTTCCCATGCAAAACCTCAAGATCTTTTCATTAGGCAGGACAGCAGAACTGTAGATCGTGAATAATTATCTGCCCCGTGTCAAAACGGTCAGACTTGGTGACCCTAGAGGTCTTTTCCAACCCTAATGATTCTGTGATTCTACAAAAAAAGGAACTGCTTGCATCCGCCTGATAACGGCAGCTACGGAAGCGAAAATCGCGATCGAATCTTCTTCCAGAAGAGCAGCCACAGCTCCAGGACAGGCTGCTGCTCCTGTGCCTCTTTTCTGCCTTCTGAGGAGCCMATAGCAGGAGGCTCTGCAGGGAGATCTTGAACTCCTCTCAGCTTCTCATCAATTTGTCCAGCGAGGTCACCGCCCCCTGAGAACGGGTCCCGCACGGTCGCGTGTCGGTGGCGTTCTACGAAGCATCTGATGGCGGATTTAGGGACTCYTCTCCATAAACCTCCCACCTGAGATGAAGAGGAAAAGAGAGCAGGCTGTGGCGAGGGGAGGGTACCTTTGTGAAAGGGGAGATGAAGCTGGTGATGCAGACGAGCCCCGCGTCGGCGAAGAGCCGCGCCACCTCGGCGATGCGCCGGATGTTCTCCTCGCGGTCCTGCGCCGAGAAGCCCAGGTTCTTGTTCAAGCCGTGCCGGACGTTGTCTCCGTCCAGGGAGTAGCAGGGGATGCCATGGGAGACCAGGTACTCCTCCAGAGCAAAGCCRATGGTTGTCTTGCCAGCTCCAGAAAGGCCTGGCGGAGGCAGAAKAGGGAGGGGTCAGGCTTGAGGTCAAAGAGTGAAAATGAGAGTGTAATGCAAGATCTCCCGGGACACCAACAGCAAAACTCCTTCTGTCTGAGGTTCCTTTAGGAAGGAATGAGGTAGGGAAGTTGGATTCATCTTGCACAGAGCCCTTTTCAAGCCCTCTTATTGAAGGGGTAGCATTAATGCCATGAGAAAAGCAGCTACACCCCAGCACCTGGAAGGGTCTAACCCAGCAGCGCCTCTTGCTGGGCCGTGGTGGGACACACAGGTACAGCAGGTAGGGGAAGTCTGAAAGGATGCTGCTGCTGTAAGTCTCTCAGCATYTTCCTCTTCCTCCTCYTGCTCCCACTGTGAAGAGCCAACTGCTCTCCCATTCTGAACCCAAGGAGAGACTCTTGCTGCAACCATGTATGGTGGGACAGGCCTCCAGCAGCCCTGGCCCCTCATCACCTCCTTCTCTAGGTGCGTATTTCAAAGAATAATCATCAGCCAGAGAAGCTCAAACCTTTTAGACACAAGATTTTTGGGTAATATTCAAAAAAGGAAATTGCCTCGGGTAGGTTTTTTGGCTTCAGAAACAATGAAAAAGCAGATTGGGCATTTTGAAATTGAGGAGAACGAAAGAGAAATGTGTTTTAATCCAACTTCCACCACCTAAGGTGACAGGAAGGCAAATCAGAATGGCTTTACAAATCCTTCCAAGCACATCCTTCAACATCTTCCAGCAGTCAAAGAAAAGGCCAATATTTAACAAGCAAAGGAACAACTGGACAATTGGCAAAAGACAGAGTTATATAAGTATCAGAAATGAGAAATGCAGTTGTCATTTCTGTCAGCCCCTAATTCCCAAACAATGACTTTATATTTCAAGGCAGAAGAGAATGGCAACAAAAATGCAAGGAATTGCTTCCAGCATGACTTGTTGGCTGAGAGTATTTGTTCTCCAGACAAGGTGACTGCCTTGTGCTGCCTGAAACACAGCAAACCTACATGTCCCAATAAACTTCCCACCGCTCCCGAATGAAAACATCCGCGTTTTGGACTACCCTGCGTACRTATCACTGCCAAAGACCGGCTGGATTTGAGCCAAGGCTTCCTCAGCTACACACTTGGGAACAACAAGTGCTACCCCGAGGGCCTCTGACATGTTCAAAGGAGCCTGATAACAGCTGGGAAATTCATAAAAACATTAGTTATGGGCAGCAGCTGCCAGGGAGAACATCTCGCTGCGCCAGCACGGCGTGTCTGCGTTTCCCACGTGCGGATGTTTTGCAATTCCCAGCTCACGGGGAATGCTGACGTTTCCCGCGGATCCCAAATCCCCACCTCCGAGCCACGCTCGCRGAGTTTCGCAGGTGAGGCCACGCTTTCACACCCAGACAAAAATACCTGTGAGCCAAACCGTGCAGCCTCGGAATCCACCCCTGGTGCCGACAACCTGTCCTCTCTTACTCCTGCTGACATGATGGGCTTGGTACACCACGTTGGTTGATCCCTGAGGAAAGAGAGCAGAAGGAAGCGCTTCCGTTACCCTTGCTGCTCTCAGTACAAGAGGAAATCTCCGCTAGGACAAATATATGAGAGAGAAATGCAAATTCCTTCATGAGCCAGTGCAGCGAACTCTGGTGCTTTGGTGTGAGTCGGATTTCCGTCTCAGCAGCACAGACCGATTTGTTGGAGGCTTTCTGCCTCTGCCCTGGGTGTTTCTCTGCCCTGGTGGCGATGCCTTCGTGCCAGCAGGGAGGAGGGAGAAGGTGAGTGGCTTTGCCGCGGGAGCACTGCCAGGTGACTGATCCCCCTGCGGGCAGGCAGGGCAGGGAGGACACGGAGTCCGGGCAGACACACTCCCTGCCTTCTCGACAGTTTCAAAYGCAGACAGACTCACCTATTATTTTAATCAGGCTTGCAAAACAAGAGCCACTTCAGGTGCTAATTTAGTGGCTGTGTAACACGGGAACTGCAGCTGGGGCAGGGACACGGCAGCGCCGAGCGAGGCACACGGCGGGATGGGAGGCAGAGGAAACAACCCTGACGTGTCCCTGTGCACTTCCCAAGCAAACAAGGGACAGGCACAATGCTCAGCCAGACGCCCGAATTTTGGTGCTTCCTAACATTGCCAACCCCAGCATCTCCTGGCTGTGCCCTGCAGCTCCAGCAACAGCACCTCAACAAGGGATTTTGCACATAAAACACCTACAAGACTTTACTGACTGCAAGGATGAYGTTCCCAATCGAGGGATCCAAAGGAAAGGCTCAGGAGGGAATGAGGACATAAATAGGTCCTGGATACATACATATGAAGAGAGACAGAAGGGAAGGTTGCATGGAGACCTCAGAGAACCTTCCAGTATCTGAAGGGAACCTACAGGGAAGCTGGAGAGCGACTCTGCATCAGGAACTGGAGGGACAGGACACGGGGAATGGCTTCCCACTGCCAGAGGGCACGATTAGATGGGATATTGGGAAGGAGCTGTTTCCTGTGAGGGTGGGGAGGCCCTGGCACAGGCTGCCCACAGAAGCTGTGGCTGCCCCTGGATCCCTGGAAGTGTCCAAGGCCAGGCTGGATGGGGCTTGGAGCAACCTGGGATAGTGGAAGGTGTCCCTGCCCATGGCAGGGGGTGGGACTGGATGGGCTTTAAGGCCCCTTCCAACCAAAATCAGTCTGTGCCTCTACAGAAAATCCAAAACATCTCTAGACCTGCCCCTGAAAAAGTGAGTGAACACTACAGATCCTGTGACTCACAGAAGAAAACATAAATAGCTCAAGACTTGGGTTTTGTGGTTTGTTCTGTTTTGTTGCTTTTTGTGTTTGTTTTTTTTTTTTGCTGAGGACTGTCAAAAGTTTGAACATTTCGAGCTTGCAGAGGTGAGACAGCACCACCATGGACTGATTTTCTCCCAGCCCCAGGAGTTCAGGCTCTGCCCTGCAGGAGATGAGCCACGATAAGGTCCGTGCCTCAGGAAGCTGCAGGATCTAACACATTCCTACGTGGCTGACATAAGGAGATTGTTCTAAGTACAGGTTGCTGTGCCATAAATCTGAGCTGTGTGTGCATCTCAGAGCTGTTATTTTGCATGCTGGCATCTTTGGGAGCTTGGGAAAGCATCACTGAGGGCATTTTTGCAATTCAGCAACACTGTCACACCTCTGCTACCTGCCGGGAGCTCCAGACGGTACCAAATCCCTCAGACTTTTCTGCTCTGTTGAACTTCCTGGGAAACTCTTCCCAACCCTGAGCAACCGCATGGCTGGGTTGGGAGCTTGCTTGGCTGGGAATGGGCTCTTCAGGGGGAAAGACCAACTTCCTACCTCATCAGCCACCAGSTGGGACATGGCTTGGGAAGCCAGAGCTGAAGTGCAGCGGAAGGGAGTGAAGGCACCAGGAAAAATGATCATCAGTGGCCTGAGGGCAAATCTTGGAGAGATTTTGCCTAGGAAGAGCACGTCCTGCAAGATGGTTGGGAGGCAGAGAGGAGCAGTGGATGGAGTTTAATCAGATGCAGGACTGTCCTACCGATTTGACTCTCAGGGTTTTAACCTTGTCACTGCAAATCAAACATATTTAAACGGATAATCCAACCATCATCGCAACACTTACTCCTGGATGCTGGGCCCTACAGCAGGGACAATTTAGGACATTGGTAAGCGTGGAATAGTCTAGATCAAGGAAGATTTGGGGAGGAACTTCTTTCCTTTAATTCAGCCCCAAACAAGGCAATAAATGTCCCAGCAGCATCTCCACAGAAGGGCCATGCAGCCTCTGCCAGACAGATGGTTAAAGGGGACACTGCCATGCTCTCTCCACTTCTTGGAAATCTGCTGTTTGGCCCTGTCTGGATGATCTCAGTGCTCAGCCCACCCTGTCTGACCTCATCCGGGAAATGAGAAAAATATAAAGACATTGCTCCAAACCTTGGACTGAGGCTGCAGCGGCCCAAGCAACCAAATCCTGATTCTGTTTTTGGTCTTCCCTCCTACTGAACCCTTCCATGAGGTTGGGAGACACCAAGATCGTGGGAGTCTTTAAGATCAAGCTCGACTGAGCTACTTTTTTCAGGACGTTTTTCCTGAGTGCTCTTCCTGAATAAAGAGATGGGGTCTCCGAGATAAGAGAGTCTTGATGGACATCAGGAACYGTCAGTGTCCCCCACTCTGAGAGCTACCACTGCTCGATTCACAGCACCCAAAAAAGTGACCTCAGCTCCTTCTGAAGTAATTGGCGCTGGGAGGGAGTGGCTGTGCTCRCCCACATAAATCATGTGTGACTACTGTCAGGAGATGTTATCAGGGAGCATCTCCTCTCATCTGACAGTTAAAAGCACGAGGTCTGGGGGACCTCTCCCAGCCATTGCTGATGTTTGCTGAGAGCAGAACCACTGCACTATTCATAAAAAATGTACCAAACAAAAACCACTGATAATCATATAATTATAGACTCGTTAAGGTTGGAAAAGACCTTTAAGATCATCAAGTCCAACCATCAAACCCAGCATCACTACCGTGTTCAACACTAAATCATGTCCTCAAGTGCCACATCTGCACGTTTTTTTGAACACTTCCAGGGATGGTGATTCCACCACTTCCCTAAGCAGCCCATACCAATGTTATACAACTCTTTCCATGAAAAAGACTTCCTAATATCCCATCTAAGCCTCCCCTGGTGCAACTTGAGGCCGTTTCTACCTGTTCCCAGGGAGCAGAGCCCGACYCCCCCTGSCTGCCCCCTCCTGTCAGGGACTTGTGCAGAGCCAGAAGGTTCCCCCTGAGCCTCCTTTTCTCCAGGCTGAGCCACCCCAGCTGCTCCTGGTGCTSCAGACTCTTCCCCAGCTCTGCTGCCCTTGGGTTTAGGGTTGTCCCAAAAAATTGCATGGATGGTTTGACATCTCCGACTAGGAATTCAAGCAYGTATAAAGTCTGGTCCTTAGGACACAAGGCAGCACCTCCTCCTGCCTCCACATCCTCAGTTTTTCAACCAGCACCTCCACRGCTGCATCACGAATGGGACCAGGGCAAGAACCAACAGCAATTGCCACATTCCACAGCTGAGGGGTGGAAATGAAGGAGAGATGGGAGCTGAGAAGGACATTTGAGAAATCCCCCGAGCGCACACAACTCCCTGAGGCCAACCCTTGCTCAGCCACCCAGAGAAGGCAGAGCTCTCTGAAGCTGCAGAAGGAGATGCGTCACCAGAAAGCCGTGCTGGCCATCGCGATGGCCGATCGGGTCCGACCCAGCGTCCTTATCCTGCCCTCAGTTCACCCCCGCCTGCTGCAGCTGGCACAGGCACGGACCTGGAAGCCGTCCAGGAGCCACAGCTCACAGCAGGCTGCAGCAGCATCCCTCTCCAGAGAGGGACTCACTCCTGAACACAGGGATCAGCCGAGAGCGGAGCCAGCAGAGGAGTGCTCCCGGAGCACTGTTAGGGGCACGTTACTCACACCTCCGGCTCACTCAGCACCAGCATCCAGCTGGCAGCCCTCAGCGCCCCGGGGAACCCTGACCTAACACCAGGGTAGGGTCAGGACTCCCCCAGCTGCGATTTTATTTATAGGGCAAGTCACAGCACCAGGAATATGATTCATTTTTTTCCAGTCAAGCGTTTCACACACACCCTATTTCGGTACCGCAGCCCGGACATGTCTCCAGGAAGGAAAAATTAGATCCAAATAAAAATAGAGGCTTTCAAAATGTTTTCAGCTGATCAGATTGGCAAATGGTAGAATGAGCTTTWAAAATGATAAGGTGATCAAGCAAGCTTTCGCTTGCACAGGCAAGCAGTGGGATCATTGAGGTGTCCTGTGCAGGGCCAGGACCTAATCCTTGTGGGTCCCCTTCCAGCTCAGGAGATTCTGTGATTCTGAGTTTGAAGTCAAACACTTGCCTAAGCCCTGGGAGAGTGATCTAACCTCTTATCAAAAATCCCCTCCCAATTCCTGCCATCATACTGAAAAAAAAAAAAAAATTAAGAAAATATTTGTTCCTACCAGATGAATTTGATGTATAAAAATTAAGTTTATCAAATTTTTCCTTAAAAAACTATTTGCTTCTACCAGGGCAGCTCCCATGGCTGCTCTGGTGAAAGGGTGATACCGTATCCATGAGCAACCAGGGGGAAAAACCTCCTGTAAAAGAGTCATTTGCTGAAGAAGAGCAAAACTGATACTCCAAAGAAAAGGAAGAAGAGAGGAAAAACGGGGGTTTTGCCTGTGGAAGCAAAGATTTGATTATGATCATATTGAAGAACGATGGAGTCTCTTACATCCCAATTTAGCTCTTGTAATCGTAAACCGACTGACTTTCCCCAAATATTCATTTACTGGATTAAGGTGGAAAACGCTTTAGAATCAGACCCATTCTTTCCCAAGGGAAAACCCCAGCAAGATGGAGTTACCCTGGAAGTTTTGCCTGTTTAACCTTTCAGGAGGCAGGACCAGATGGGGAAGTGGGACCTCGAAAGCACCTTTTGTACCACCCACCTTCCTGCTCCCCATGCTCACGTCCCTACTGTGCCACCACCTCCCTGCTTCCCATGCTGGTGTCCCTGCGGTGCCACCACCTCCCTGCTCCCCA